>VWPU01004175.1:0-187188 GCA_013398955.1 Callaeas wilsoni | reverse complement strand
TTTTTTTTTCTTTCACCCTCCATAGTCTTTGAAATATGTTGAGTCAGCTTAATTAGAGGATGCTTATAGATATATGTGGACATTAATAATATAAACATTAAAAAGTCATAATTCCTTCAAAATGCTGTTTTGTTTGGGTTTTTTTATTAATTATGTTTCAGGATACCTTTATTTATATTTGTAAGTAACCACATATTTAGAGGAGAGTTCAATCTGTTCAAGTCAAGCAAATACATTACATCTCTGGTTTTTGTACCTTGGAATACACTACTAGATCTTCTATGGGACAAGGGGGAAAGACAGGTGTCCTGAAGGACTCCCAGCAGGTATCTGCAGATCACATAGGTTGTGATGATAAATACTCACAAGTCTAAAGAAAAGGATAGTTAATTAAGAAATAAAGATAACATTTTGAAGGTTATACCCTTGAGGATTTATCAGCCCTCTTACATTCTTACATGCTTTGAGAAAGTGAAACTTTAGTTTGTCTACCCTTCGATTTAAATTTACATATCATTTGAGTGCTACTCACCTGAGCTTCTGACTAAAGCTGATGGACTCACATTCCTGAAGTTTAATGTATAAACCATAAAAAAGTAATTTTAGACAAGGGATTACAATGGTACACTTTATCTGGGAAGGTATATAATAATTTCTGAAAACAAGTATTATAACCACAACTTGACATCCAAGATAATTCGTCTGACCTTTCCTAAAGGAACCCTGAATAATTCAAATACTGAGTTGAGTTGTAGATGAATTGTTCAGCTAATTAGAGACCTTATCACAGGTACTTGCAAGAAGTAGGGAAATATTTACTTTGTGTTCTTGCTGTAGAAAATGCCCTCGTATTTCTGGTAAGTGTTTGGCCTACAACGCATGGGTCTATATGCTGTATGCATGCGTGGCAGGTTGACCCCAACCAGCAGCCAAACACCAGCCATGCATTTTGCTTATTATGCTCTCTCAGAGGACAGAAAGAAAGTAGAAGGATGGTGAGAACATTGGAGGAACAGAATAATAAAACATAGCAGGGAAAGCAAAGCAAAAAGAGAAATTTATTCCCCTTTTCCCATCAGCAGAGAGATGTACCACCACTTTCTGGGAAGCAGGGCCTCAGCAAGTGTAATGGTCACTTGAGAAGACAAATGGCATAACCATGAACATTTCCCCTCCTTCCTCTTTTCTCTGAGCTTTTATTGTTAGAAATAAAGGTCATATAATATGTAATATCCCTTTGGCTTATTTGGATCAGCTGTCACTATATCACTTCCTGGCCTCTTGAGCTCACCAGCATATTAGGATTTAGCTAGGTAACAGGGCAGAAAGATTGAAATCTTGATGCTGTGCAAAGGCTGTTTAGCAATAACCAAAACACTGATGTAATTTAGCGACAAATGCAAAAGCACAGCACGATATGCCTGCTATAGGAAAAAGTTAGCTCCATTTCAGCCACATCCTGTAGAATATGCAATCTTTTGAAGATATAAAAGAGTAGGTACCCTAGGCAAAATTTCTTGGTTGTCTGCAGAAGGGATAATGAGATCTGCTAAAAGAGGAACTCTAGTCAGGCGCAGTCCATCTTATAGCATGACAGAACCTTCTACAGAATAGCTCGGTACTTTACAGTTACAAACATTTCAGCAACTATGGGCACAATAATGAGAATATCTGGCTATGCTTTAGTTTGTGGAAACATATGATAAGGTGCTTAATGTCTCTTATTCACACATCCAGGAGTCTGAGTTTCAGTGTCACTCTTTTGTCTTTTTGAGGACTGCTGTTGCCTAATCCATTTGTAAATGGATACTCAACCATTTCATCATGAAGTTAAAGGAAACATCATGTTAACCATTCAGTCACCTTTCATGCAGCTGCCTTACAGAACTGGAGGTGTTGCGTACAAGATTCAGTGCCTTAGTACCTCCCTTGCTAGCAATAAAAGACATCTGACCTGGTTTTCAACCTTTTATACTTTATATATTTTTATGCCTTATGCTGTTTCCCTTGAGATCATGGTCTGGTGGATTAACTTTAGAGGAGGGTAAGGCTCAGAACAGTCTCAGCCAAACAGCGTTGGGGGCAGGAGGAGCGTGGAAATAGGATGAGAAAAGGTCAAGGAGATTGCTTATCAGATACTCTCTGGGACAAAACTCAATTTGGAGAAAATAAATCCAATTTATTGGCATGTAAAACAGATTTGGATAGTGAGAAGTAAAAATACAAACATTAAAATGACACTTTTCATCCCCCTTTTCCCAAGCTTAGCTTCACTCTTTCTCTCCCTATACTTCCAATCCCCACACTTAGTGGTCCAAGAGGGGGTGGGGCTATAATCTTTAGGTGACACTTCCTCTCCAGTGCTTCTTTATCCTCAGACCTCCTTTCTGCTCCCATCTCCACATGAGTTGAACTTCTTCTGAAAATATCCACCTGCAGGGTCCTCAATGGGCTACAGGGCAATATCTGCTCCAGTGGCTGGTACATTTTCTTTTCTCATGTTGATGTTCGCTCTGCTGTTTCTCACTCTTTATTTTTCTCTCCATCTGCCTCCACTTTGCATTTTTTGCCCTTTCTTAAGTATGTTTTTGGAAGAAGCCATCATCTTGGCTGAGGGGCTCAGATGTGTCCTGCAGTGGGTGGGTTTGAGCTGGCAGAAACCTGCAGGACAGAGCCTGCCCCTCTAGCTCCTGCTGTCAACATCTGGGCACCTGAGTCCAATAAATCGGGTAAAAGTGAAATTATGGTCTCCAGAAGTAGGTGAGGTAATTTAGTCCTCCCACCTGTACAAGTCAAGAGATCAGGGAAAGAATCAGTCATATTTAGTTTTTCTATGGGACATTTCTGGATAGCAGCAATCTCTGCTAATGGTTTCAACTTCATATCCAGTACGCCTCCACTTCTGATTCCAGTTTTTGCTAATATTTTTTTGACATATGCATTTTCATATGTAGGACATGACTAAAAATAATATTTCAGTGTTAAAATTGCTAACTTAAAAACAAGTTGGGAACATAAGGTTCAGACTTTAGTACCAGTGTTGTCTCTTCTCCTGTGGTCTCCCCTCTTTTTCTGAGGTGGCATCACGAAGTGGATGGGATGCCAACCACCTAACTGTAAGTTTGTATAAAGTCAGTGTCTAATAAACTGACATTCAATGGCACTGTTGCTCTCTCAGTCTTAAAGGCAAAACAAATCTCATTTACAATGCAACACATAAAAGCCGTTATACAAGAAAAACTTATATTCTTATTGTTTTCAGGGTCCCCTGGGTCCTGATGTTTAGTTTCAGATAAGAGTGAGAAATATTATGAAAGTTGTCAGCATTTTTAAGTCATCACTTGGAGGAATATGATGACAGTGACTGGGTGTCTCATGTTGATGTTGGTAGTTCCTTCTTTCTCCAGTTTTATTGAGCCCATTATTATATTTTCTAGCATGCTTTACTCCTTGATCTTTTTTCACTGATCTGAAACTCCACAAAGTACATATGGTGCATTGTACATGTAAGACACTTGTAATTTTTCCTTTTTTTTTCCCCCAAAACGGCTTTTAATTTTGCATAGCTACCATTAACTAGTTGCTGTTGCGTTGCTGATAGACCTGGAGCTTCTAGGATTATCCTGAGCCAACACCTTGATGTGACATAATCAAGGAGTCTGCTGCTATCCCAGCTTAGTCTTCCTTTACATTGCATCTCACGGACAATTCAGAAATAATTTGCTCTTATGCAGCATGAAAACATTATAGTTTCATATTTACTATTTTTAGCAATGTGTGTCGTGCCACACATGTATATAAGACTTAGCAAAAGTAAAACAAACTAGGTAATAGCCACCTACTCATTAAGAAATCCTTGTTGCAGCTAACCAAACTAAGTTAAAGGTCTGATGCAGACAAGACAAATCTGGATAAAGTCAGATAATACATGATCTGAGATCTGTGTTGTAGCTTAGTAAAAAACCTGTAGTCCATTACTAGCAAAGGTGATCCTATATTTTCTAGGAAGCAGGGCTATGTTCAAGAGATTTAAATTGTGCATCACATTAATACTCATGGAAGAAAATAAAACCAGACCAGATTTTGTCTCTAAAGGCAGCTGAATTGATAGATCTTTGTAGTAACAGGAATCTAAGGGTATGGAAACTATTTTAGTAAGAAGAAAAAATTATTTACACATCAAAAGCCTAAGAGTGGGACATGACTTCAGCACTGGAAATTGTGCACGTTCCTCGTAAATAAACTGAGGACAAAGATCGTTAGCAATCATACACATGCTCCTATGATTGCTGCAAAAATATCGTCTGATCTGTCAGCATTAGACATTGTGGTAGTGTGATCAATGCCGACAACTTATGCATGTGAGAGCTTTAATAAGGTTTTAAGAAGCAAAAGATAAGCATCTCTTTCACTGTGAGAGACATTAAAAATTGTTTATGGGGAAGATAAGAATTTTTTAGTATTTTTAATGGAATGTATATAACTCTCCAATCAGCTTAAAATAAAAATTTGAAACTGTGACCTACAGAAATCACCAAGATAAATTTATTCCCAGGGAGAAAGGTTGGTATTGACCACTTCATAACACATTTTCGTAAGCAAAGAAAATCTGAAGCAACACTTTTAGGGTATTGAATTTAGAGAATGTGAAGAAAGAGAAAAAGAGTTAGGGCTTTGTCTGATTTATAAATTAATCATATATATGAGGAAAGATATCGGATGCTGTAGGCTGGTTAGCCTATAGCTGGCATGAGCAACCGTTAAAATAAACAATTCACAATTGAACCTTGCTAACAAAATAAAAAGAAAATTAGTCGTTCTTTCATTTGAAACTCACTATGTATTATGGAGGAAGATGAGGAAACCTGAGAAAAACGTCCTTAGATATAAAAATGAAATCTTACCCAGCAGCAGCATCTTGAAACAACAGGTAGAGACAATGAAGGCACAAAGAAAGAACCGGAAAACTGATAAAACTTGAAAAGAAAAAAAAATGGACAAAAATTTGGATGTGTGAACAATGTGTACTTTGTACTCGAAGATACTGAAACTACCAATGTACGCTGCAGTACACTGTCTCCAAGCTCTCAACATTCCCAGGATGTTTGGTGAGTAGACTAGGTATCTCGGGCATCCCTTGCTGTTTTTCCATAAATTGTAGATATATAAAGCAAATCTTTTTGTTAGACAGTTGCTTTCTTGGGTTTTGACTGTTCATCTAACCAATTCAGAGAAATGTTTCATGAAAAATACATTATGTATGAAAGATAAATAATCCGACAGTAACAATCTACAGATATTAAAACCACAGAAGGAAAACTACAGAGCAACTATGGAAATATGTTCAGAGCTGAAATAAAAATCTGCGGTACTCAGACAAAGGAATTACAGGCAAGCTGAGTGAAGGTCTAGGAAAAGATGATCTAGACGTACAGCTTATCATGCCAACTTTTTATTTTTATTATTACTATTTTAATTTAAAATTTAATCTACATGTTGCTTCAGTTAAGTCCCGTTTAGGTCAGTCTGTCAGTCAATTGGTCTAACTATATATCCAGTTATTTTAGTGGGCATTGTTTTTCTGCCGAATTATGTGAATAGTCACACTACACAAAGCCCAAGAAAGAACTTGACTCTTTGGACTCCCTGTACTGAAGAACAGTGATCACAGTGGTGCTCCAGCTACAGTCTGTAAAAAATAGAAATCGATCTTCAGTGAGACTGGATAATAATGTAAAGGAAACTCACTATGATTTCCAGCAATAGCCAGAAAACTTATTTATGCTGGAAAAAATTCCATTCTTCAGGACAGAGAGTTATAATGCAGCTCAGTAATATCTGATAATGCATTTCTTATGCTATTAAAATAACTGTCTTGGGACCTATTTTTCCTGAATCGGGCTTCTAGAAGATAGTCACACTGCATTTCATTTGTAATCATTGAAATAGTTCAGATGAGACATTTTTTGTAGGAATTTGTTTGTGTTTGTTAACTATAAACAAAGCCTAGAATTATTAGATGAGAATTAGACATCAGATTTTGAGATGTCCACAGTTCATTTCACCCACATACTGGAAGAAAGTATATAACAGAACTGTATTTAGCAAATCTGCTCTGTGGCAACAAAATGCAATAGGGCCATCTTTATACATAATTAGACAGAAGGGCAGAATGGAAATCAGTCCCTTTCCTTGTCCATTTCATATTCAATGATATTCAATTTGACATAATTTTCTAATCAATATTGTCCTTAACATTCAGGATGGTATTCATCTCACCTAATTTACTATATCTGAGATTGTCATGCTAGGCCTCTGGACTGTATCCACCTTAGTGGATAGAAACAGTATGGTATATTTCATATAAATGCATATATATTCACTTATGATGATGTGCCTAAAAATTTCTATTACTCTGTATGAGCTATTAAATGAGACCATAGTGGCAACTTGGAAATGTGTTATCTGCATGCATCTAAATCTGTTTCAAGAATCCCAAACTCAGCTCTAATCAGATTTTATTTACTTATTAATTACTGAACTCATTTTTTAAGATTTGACCAAACATGAAGCACCTACTCTTATTTTAAAAAATCTCCTAAATAACAAAAAACACCCCTAAAACCTCCAACAACAAAGAAAGGTTTTTCCTGTAATCTTCACTTGTCTTTAATCATTTGAAGGTGTTCCCATTGAAGATATGGAGAAACCTCTCTTGACTTTGGGAGGGTTATTTGGCCCAAGTTATTACAGACAGATTGAAAAGTCTTCCATGAGAAAAGAGGAAACTACAAATCCAAGTGAAAGATCTGTGTACAGAATAAAATGACACAAAAACAGCTCATTAAAAACTGACTTTGCTCCTAGTTTTCATGCTGGATGTCAAGTGAAATGTAAGGCAAAAATTACTCAGTTCTGTGTGTAGTTACTTGCCAAAATGAAAATAGTTAGTTAAAGGAACAGCTGTTGTTGCTGTAGACAAGCTGGTCTGTAGAAATTAATTATGATTATTGAGAATAATCCTGACCTGGGTCACAGATGCAATGACATGAGTTCCATTGTAGACAGTGATTAGAAAAGTCATTTCTTCTTGTAAAATGAAGAAGCCTCCTCAGTTTGATGAAAACCTCAGTGACATTTTTTCATTATGAAGCTGTTTATGAGAGATGTTTGTTTATAGTTTATGTGGTAGGGGGTGGGTTTTGACCTGTATCACCAATGTATGAGGGAGTTCAAATGTTTTTCAAAGCAGAATGAAATTGCAGATTGCTTCAGGACAAATTCTGGGTGTAGTCCAGTATACTTCCAATCATCTATAGGAAAATTATTTTGTTTTGACAAAACATCTTTGGAAAGTGCTGAGTACTTGAGAAAAAAAATTATGAATTCTGAGGGGTTTTCTTATTTTTTGGGGGGGTTAGGTAACAACTGTGTTGCTATGTCCAAGTCAATTGCTAGGTTTTATATATATATTAAAAAATACATATATATACACACACATATATATATGTCTACATAGATATATACATCTGTGTGGATTTGGGCAGTTTGTATAAATTTTGACACAGACAAGATTTCTAAGGTTTAAGAAGCTTCAATACTCATATTCATATAGAGATATTAAGAGAATTTCTATGTGAACTGCTAACTGAATAAATACCGATATCAGGTTTCAACACATTTTCTGGCCTGTAACAGTTTGGAAATTAATTTCTGTAAGACTAGTTCCATGGTTACCTGGTTTTGTTGTATTTGCTTTTTCTTCAGAGTGATCACTATCAACCTAAGAGGTCAAGTCTTGACACAAACTTTAAAGAGACAGAAGATTGGTTTTATCCTTATAAAATTACCAGGCACCAGAAAAAAAAAATTACTTTAGCTGGAATTTACTAGTAGGATCATTTCAAGACATGAGAGTATGCGAAAATATCCTTTATATTAGACAAAAGAGAAAAAACATGAAACATTTCTCTTTAACTTTACATTTCCCTCTCAGATTTCAGGTTTCCTGAGTGCCTCTTTCTTTACTGCTCTTTCTAATTTCTTGCACTCTAGTTTTACTATTCTTTTAATTTGATATTTTGGAGTAGACTCTGATAGTTTTTTTCATGAATTCTGTTTAAAAAATGAATTAAAATTAATAAACCTTGCTAAATAAGAATCAATTACAATATGAAACCCCTTGAAAGGTTCTCTTGTAACCTTTAGGGTGATGGAAGGGTTTACTGCTCTCAAATTGCCCTGTTTTAATGATCAGGCAGTTCTACCTATTTTCTCAGACCGGCTTCAGTTGCATAGTTTCTGAACATTTTCAGAAGTGCTTTAAGAAATGTGATGGGCATTTAAGGTATGTGGATACTTTTTTCTTTGCCCCCTTACACAGATAACTCCTTCCATACACATTTGGTAGAAATTCCTCAGTCTTCCAGACAGCTGTACTGTTTTCTTAATATCTTTATTTTTTCTTTTAATTTGGATTGAGATTTTTTTTTTTCCAGCAAAGAATAAAATCAGGTTAAAGAAATCACAGTTTAGTGGTCAGAGAGCTGATTAATTTGAATATTAACTTCCATTGACTGACTCTCTAAAACTATCTGTAGTGGACATGTTCTTATGTGGTACAGAAACATGGTAATTTCTTTTGGGCTATATAATCAACAGCTACAACTCTTTCAGAAATGTCTCAGTGTTTCCAAACAAAAGAGTTTTTCCAGAGATTTTATGAGCTCTAAAAGTTGCTTCAGATTCATTAACAGTGATAACAAATGTAATTCAACACTGTATTGTACAGTGGAACAAAACAACAGTTTTATGTTGTATATTCACAAGCAAAGAGAAATTTGCATTCAAATAGACTGGCAGGAAGTTTAAACTTCATGTTAGTTTTTTGGCGACAAGATGTCACCCTTCTCTGCTAAGACCACTGTCTTTCAGATTACTTGTACAGTGTGCAATATATTTGGGTTGGTTGGTTTGTGGTTTGATGAGAAGTGGGGGATAACTTTTAGTTTAACACATAATCCACATCTCTAATTTTAAATAAACCACTGTAAAATTAGATGTCTTTAAGATCTTGCTGTAAGCAGAGAGATAATGCACAGTATTCCTCAAAAAAATATTCTCTAACAGACTGACACCTTAATCAAAGGACAAAAACAAGAAAGGTAAAAACATTTGCTTGAATATAATTTCATATCAGTTCTCAAGGTTAAGCAAAAAGTGGTTTCATCTAGATTTGTACAAAGGAATATGAGAATAGTGACAGAGCAATAATGCATTTCAGCTTAACATTAAAAAAATATGCTGAAATGCCTAGTTATTCTGGCAAAGCAGACTCACTTATCCGTGGATATAATTGGAAATCATTGACTAAACTATTTAAATATTCACGGGTGTTTCTAAACTGTGGACTGGATGACTGCACAAATAACAGTCATACTTTGCAATTCTGTAACGTTTCTTCTGTGTCTTTAAATCCCCCTGAAGTAGTAACAAATCTTCTCTGTACGTTTGAGACAGTTACAAGTTAATTCAACCTTCCTTAAGTGAAATAAAGGGAATTGTTTAGCTGACAATGCCAGCAGAAAGTGAGAATATCAGCCGAAAAGGGCTTTATCTGTATCTATATATCTGTACCTATCCAGCTAGCTAGCTAGCTGTTGCACCTAAGGATACATCAGGATGTATCAGGCAATGGCTCAAGATCCAAGTGGAAACCAGTAATGAATGGTGTCCCTCAAGGGTCCATCCTGGGACCAGTACTAGTTAGTGTCTTCATTAAAGACATAGATGGGATTGAGTGCACCCTCAGCAAGTTTGTGGATAAAACCAAACTGAGCAATGCAGTTGATTCATGAGAGGGAAGGGATGCCATCCAGACCAGACCTTGACAGTCTTGAGGGTTGAGTGCATGTGAACCTCATGAAGCTTACTAAGGCCAAGCACAAAATCCTACACCTGGGTCAGGACAACCAGAAATATTGTCACAGACTGGGAGCCAAATGGATGGGGAGCAGTCCTGAGAAGGACTGGGGAATTTTGGTGCATGAAAAATTAATTCTAAGCTGGTCGTGTGTGCGTGTAGCCCAGAAAGCCAACCATATCTTGGGCTGCATCAAAAGAAGGGTGACCAGTAGGTTGAGGGAGGTGATTCTGTCCCTCTGCTCTGGCAAGACCCCACTTGGAGTGCTGTGTTCAGCTCTGGGGCTCCCAGCAGAAGAAAGACACGAAGAAGACTTTAGAGTATGTCCAGACGAGGTCCAGGAAAGTGGTCAGAGGTCTGAAGCAGCTCTGTTATGAAGACAGACTGAGAGAATCGGGGTTGTCCAGCCTGGAGATGTATCCAGGGAGACTGTTTTGTAGTCTTTCAACAGATAAAGTAGGCTTATAAGAAAGTAAACCCACATGGTAGTAGCAGAAGAAGAACCATTAGTTAGTTGAGAAGGATAGGACAGTTTAGTATCTTTGTTTTGCCCCACTTTTTTTTGTTTCATTCCACTAACAGCTTTCTGGAGAGGACTGCAAAACTGGACAAGAGACAGTATATTATTGGAAGAGAGATGGATGTCAAGATGTCACCTTAAAAGCATAGAGAAAGACCAAGCACATTAGACAGTCACAGGGGCACATTTTAGTTAAATTTACAGTCTCTCAGATTAAGGCCATGATTATGATCTGACTGAGAAATTCCTATCATTTTTCAGCAGAAGTGGAATTAGGACCACTGAATTCAGTGAAGTTGCTCTTGATCTACAACAATGCAACTCTAGAATAGAAGTTCTAGTTTGAATTAGAAATGTTTTTTTAAAATCCTCAATCCTCATTGACACACTTTCCACGTGGAGTTTCACCACATAGATGCTTTAAGCAGGGGCAGAAAGGAGTCCAGTTCTCCTGCACTGAAAGGGGAGCCCAGCTGAAGGCAAATACATAGGATTCCAAGTAACCTACTTTGAGAAATAAAGTTTTTGAACCTCAGTTATATGTCTAAAAATTTTTGCCACCACCTTGTCTAGTCAGAGGTCTATGTCACTTGACAGAAAAGGGCAGCGATGTAGCACAGTTCCTGTATCCTGTATCCAAATTTCAGCAGGATCTCCCACCCCCATGCACTTCTTTATATCTTATCTGCTCCATAATCGGCAGACATATTTCATGTGTATGTTAACCTGCAATAGCTACTGCAAAATATCTTCACTTAGCAAGTATTTCAAATGTCTTGTTAATTGGCCACTGTGTGTATACAGAAACACTGCTATCAGAAGTAATTGCAAAGCTGTTAACTATGGACATTTAAAACTGCTGCTTTGTTGTTGACTATAAGAACATTGAACGTATAAATTATAAATACTTCAAATTTTAAAAGGCTTAAGAAAAAGGTTTTAAACAATAATTAGAATTTCAACTTCATACTTGAAAAAGAAAGCAAGTAGCCATCTTAGAAAGAACTGTGATGGTTGTAAAATAAAAACGATGTATTGGGACCAATAAAAAAAATCAAACTAAATCTACTAAGTTCATAAAATCACAGAATCACAAAACATGCTGGGTTGGGAGGGATGCAACAAGATCATCAAGTCCAACCCCTGGGCCTGCACAGGATACCCCAAGGGTCACGCCATGTGCCTGAGATCATTGTGCAAACACTTTTTGACCCAGATGGACTTGGTGCTGTGACCACCTCCCTGGGGAGCTTGTTTCAGTGCTCAACCACCCTCTGGGTGAAAAACCTTCTCCTGGCAGCCAACCTGAATCTCCCCTGACTCAACTTCATTCTGTTTCCTTGACTCCTATCACTGATCAGAAGAGTGAAGAGATGGGCACTTGCGCCTCCACTTCCTGTCATGAGGGTGTTGAAGACAGCAATGAGATCTCTCTTCAGACTTCTCTAGGCTGTGATCCATCAAACACTGCCAAACATCACGCACAACTCAATTCCAAAACAGAGGAATCTGACATGAACATCCAGAAATCTGTATAGAATCATACACGTGCTGGGTGAATTTCCTAGAAATGTAACTATGTGCACAACTTCAGTCACGGGACTTCTTTGTAGAAGAGTTCTGAAGTGTTCTATATTTGACTAGGTAGATATGAAAGAATGATGTTAGCAGATTTGCCAGTGCTCCAAATCCAATTCATCTTAATAAGTTCAGCAGAACTTGCCATCCTTGACTTGTTGCCTCAGAACACTTAATTAATTTGTCCCCTATTTGTGATTTTTGAGGGAAAGATGCCTAACTTCCTAACTATCTCTACAAATTCATGAATATGATACCTAAATATGGGGACAGATTCTTGAATTTTCTCCTAGGCACTGTTGTGACAATGTAAAAGTGATGAAAAGAGGCCCTTTGCTCCTTTATCATGATTTGTCCAGAAACATATAATAGGAAGCACAAAAACAATTGGATTGACTTTTCCACTTTTTATTTTTGGTTTTGGATCCTTCTTATCCCTACCTGATTCACAATTCTTTGAGGAGTGCATATGCTTGATATTGATTGGAGCTCATCATAGGCAACACTACACTGCTTAGAAGATCACAAAGCCAGAAGACAACCTAAGCACAAGAGGCAATACAGGCCAGACTGAAAAAGTGTGTGCAGCTAAAACTGGGAAAGATGAGGGAATGAACCAAACAAGAATTTTTTATATCTCTTGGTGCCCCTCTGCAAATTCTTCATATTTTATGTCAATGCTGTGATGTTTTAGGTTCTTGTTGATTGTTGTTGAAATAACTAAATAGCATTAGCATATTACATTATTTTCAAATTAATGTATTATAATTATTAATTATAAAATAAAATAGCTTTAATAATAATAGGTCTACATTGGTCATCAGGAGACAGTTAAAATGTATTTTCTGTAGGGTAATCTATATCCAGAGAAGTTAGGCAAAGTCCTTTTCTGGAATACAAGAAATCTGAAGCACAAAATCTTTTTTGTGAAACTTGTCTCTCTTATATCTGGACAGGATATGAAACTCTTGCAAACAATGTAAATGCCAAACATCAATATTATTATCATCACGAGGATGTCCAATCTCAGTGTTGTCCATTAGGTTTTCTATGGCCTGAGGAGGAGGGAAATGAAAAGCTCTTAGTCTCTCTTGCAACCATAGCACTGAAATAAAAAAAAAGGAGACCCTGCGATAGGAAACCAATCAAGGATAAGCAAATATAAACCTGTAACTCAGCAACTGCAGTGTTTTCTCTGTCATGCTTGAGCCCTGTAGCAACCTGGTGGGACTACATCTTCATATTTACTTTTTTTTTTTTCTTAATTCAATGGAAAAGATACTGAAAATGATACTGAAAATGAAGAAGGAGAAATCCAATCTGTTTCAGCACAGTTTTCCTCCTAGATGTGCTGGAGAAATGGTCCCCTATTCACGTTCCTTTTGGCTCCATAACTACTGTATCCCTGGTTGCTTAGGGGTAACAAGGGAAAATAGAACAACATTTGCTTCTTTACCTTATTGCATTTCATGCAGTTTCTGCTTTAATCAGAATCCCAAACAGGCTTCTCCTTCACACAACAGGTTGTTACCAGATTATCAAATCCACTCAACTTCCTCTATTTTCAGTGTCAGGGTAGAAATACTTTCCTTCTACAACTTTCTTCTTTGACATTTTTAATGTGTGCTTGTGGCCATCTTCAGTCCATCTAGTGTCTGTAGCATGATTCAGCACGGGAGCTGAAGCTGACTCAGACTGACAGCACTTGATTGATGATACATTGCTAAGTACGCAGAAGCAGCTTGATGGAAATTTCTTTAATGAGTGATTTGAATATGCCTGATGCTGGTAGACTAAATAAATGTGAGATACTGAACCTCTTGAATCGAGACAAATTAAACAGAGTTGGTGGCTGAGGTAGTATAAGGAGAAACAGCTGATTTAGCTTGTACTGAACCATGTGCTTTTATTATTTGTAACTGCTCTAGTAATATTTTTGCCCTACATCTTGCGTAACACAAATGAAGAGACAGGTAGGAAAAATGGTCAATATATCTATGTATGGATATAGAGACTGACTTCTCTACTGTCTGGCTGTCCTTTTTCATCAGTCTTGTCTTTAGATCTCCTATGTTCTTTATCATAATTTATCATATTTATCATAATAAAGCCCTCCAACCAGTAAAAAAAAAAAAAAAAAAAAAAGAAGAACAATACTTCCAGAAGCAATTTACCTTGTAAATAAGTTCAAATTAAAACCCTATCCTCAAACTGGCAGCACATCGTGAGCTAATGAACCAACACAGAGCCCCACTGTTTTGAGACAGAATAACATTCAGGCCCCAGTTTTAAATAGTTTGCCTGTGGCCAAACTGGTATAAGCATATGGAGCTCCACTGACTTCACATAGGGTAAAGCTGAGAGCCTAATCCTGCACAGCGTTGTCGTATAATACTGACAATCCTAACTGCCAAATCCAAGGTCCAGATTCATCCCACCAATCTTTAGGGATCTGAGGCATTAGATTTATGAGTAGCCTTCCCTTAGGCTACAAAGACTCTCCAGAGAAGAAGTAAGACCTGAGGTCCCCACTGATTATGGGATGAGAAAAACAGCCCCACAGATCCTACATCAAAAGCATAAATTTAAATGAAACAAATTTAGACTCTGCTTTATACACTTCTTCTGGGGAGTAACCATAACTGGATTTGTTTGTGTGATGCATTTGATGGACTTTTGAATGGAATAGACGCGCATTGACACAAATGCCTTGATTTGTAGAACACTCAGAGTAGCCACTCTGACTACTGTTATTCTTTTACTACAAAAGCTTCTCCACAACCTATTTCTGTGAGCATAGGTGTAAACATTTCACCCATGTTGTTCATTGTATCATCATAATTGTTTTTTGCAATATAGAAAGTACTTTAGCCCACTGAAATCTGAACAGTTTATGCAAGTTACTACGGTGACATAATTGTCGCGCAAAAATCAAAATTTATTTTGATTTAAATAGCATGTGTGTTCCAACATAAGAAAACTGTAAAGCATCCATAACTCCTTCTTTCCTCCTTTTAACAACACAAAAGCCCCTGCTGTGATGAGAAGATTTTCACAGAAAAATGCAGCATTTTCTGATTAGAAGGTATCTTTTTTTTTAGGCAAAACTCTGCCAACAACAATAATTTTCAAGAGGGTCTTTTGTTTGTTTGAAAACAAGATGGAGAAACAAAATGTAATTAATGTGCCTATAATGAAAAGATAGCGTGCATCAAAGTGATGGGACCAAATAACCAAATGGATGAGACACATTCAAGAGTACAATTCAGCCACCCAAACCAAAAAAAAAAAATTAAGAAAGATTCTTTTCCTACCCTATATAGCATGTGAAATAGTCCTCCTGATTTAGAAAGATATAATTTCTTTCACAGAAATACGTAATTGAGATGGGGAGAATCTTTTAAGAGTGAGGGATATATGCTGACATTATTTCATTTGATCCTTGTCGCTGCATAGTTAGCATGGGAAGAGGAAAATTAATATTTTAAATTGAGAGCATACATTGTTCACAATCTATCTTGAGCCCAAATTTTAAAGTAACAAAAATATTCAAGCTGTACTATTTTATCAGCACCCCCAGTCCTACACAATATAAATACTTCTTATGGTAGCATAATTTTTGGAGTTAAACTGCCAGGAAACAGCATTGCTGGATGAAGGCCAGTGGAGAGGAGCAACACCTCCAGATGGATAGACCAGGCTTTCATCTGATTCCCAGATATCTCCTTGGGTGTCAGGGGATTCATAGGCTCTTTCAAAAGTCTTTCAGTCAAAACCTAATAAACACACAGTGAGAAACTTATATGGTATAGTCAGAGACAGCTCCACAGAATGCATCAGAGGTGAGTAAGCACATAACATCAGCCTCTCACCCCTAAACTCTGGTGAGCAACAGCTCAAAACCAAGAGACAAATTATTTATTCTGAAATCTGTGGGTTTGGTTTGGGGTGTATACATTAATTCTTCTGAAAGCCAAACTCTGTCTGGATGTTGTTGTTTGTAGTTCATATGTTCACAGTATTATGGAGTCCCAGAAGGATCTGTCAGTCTCAGTGTGGACAGTCTTCAGGAAGTTACAAAGGTCAGTTGCATTAGGACAGGTTCACTACAACACAAAGACCGCTTTACAGCAGTCTTGCTACTTTAAAAATCTTTAAGGGAAATTAATATAATTAACCTCAGCTTCATTGCCCTTCTCTACTGCCAAGAATTTGCAAAATACACACATGCAAAAAAAATCTATGACTGAAATAATCCATCAAATCAATAGACAGAGGAAGCATAACGAAATCCAGACTTAAAAAGAAAAAAAAAAGAGTAAGCAGTTTTAGATCAGTTAAAAGACAGAGTTTTTCCTGTCCTATTTCTGTTCATATGAAATTAGTACAGTATTCAGAATTATAAATACAACAGGATCTACACTAATAATTTGTTCTTACTCTTAATTGTGGTTTTCTTTAATTTAGGATATCTATAACATATAATTTGAGATTGCTGTAAGGAAGCAATTTATCTCACAAACATCTGACATTCCTAAATTTTCATGAGTTATGGTGACCAGTGAACCCCTTGAATGAATTACTGCCTTAAAACCACCTCTCTATTTCAAGGAACAACCTTACAAATGCAAAAACCTCTGCTTCTTGGCAACTGTGGTAGCATTTGAAATGTCTATGTCTCTAGGCACTTTAAACTAATATTTCATTAGTTGTTAAAACAGGGTAAGGTCTATGCTCTCTATCGATTGCCAAATAAATTGTTGTGAGACATTATTTTTCCCCTCTAGTACACCACTTTTTCTTGTTTGCTTGTTTTCTGCCTCTAATTCTGGAACATGTACAAGGGGTTTACTTTATCAGAGATGAATTATAATATTGCTATATATAATTTTGCTTTTTGATTTCTTTTTTATTTGCAGTTGTTTTTTACATGTATTGAAATTTGATTTTTAATGCTGCCTTTAGCTGGATCATTAGCCAATCTCGACTAGATATAAATGTCTTTGACAATAAAACAAAAGTTAAGAATTTTGGAAATACAACTATGTTAACATTCATAAAAGGTAGTTTGTTGAATTACAAATTAGTAATAAGAGCATGCTGAAGAGTTGTGGAAACATCCCAAATTCTCATTGCATCCTGATCTTCATAACCTTTCTTCCCAGATAAAGGTTGTTCATGATACTACACCAGTCATTTGCATGGTAAATGAGATGGACTTTCAAGGGTGAACAACACTCTGGGCCGTAAAAACTGGATCTGCAGCATTTTTTTTTTTCTATTCTTCAGCTCAATTTCATTAACTATTGCAAAGATCAATCTCCTTTACCTAGTGCATTTCTAATCACATTTGTGCTAGATAAGAATTCATTAGGATCTGTAAATTGCACTGAAAAAGCACTGGGACTTAGCAACTGCTACTTTTATATTAAGCAACTTTAAAAGGAAGTCATACACATTATTTCTACTATCCTTTAGATTTAGGTAACCCAAGACAGAGAAATCTGGTACAAAGAAATGGTGGTTTCATCTTTCTAAAACTCAGGGGATTGTTCACAGAGAAAGGAACACATTTGATGAATTTAGCTTTCATTTTGCTAAAGAGTTACTTACGAATAGCTTTCACTTTGAAATATATGAACGATTTATAAAAATGTAATGTGCATATATTTTAGTATGAGAGCAGTCTTGAACCATTCCATTTACTGACACCCATGACAATGTGTTATATATTCATGACTTGATGAACACAACTTTCACGGCTATGGATATAGAAGGAAGAGAAATTTAATTCATTGAGGTAAGTGCTTACTCTTGTAGAGACACATTATTGTGAAATTTTTGTTTCTAATAAGTATTCTTACAAGCATATAAATGCTCATAAGCATAAGATATTCTTTATATAAATAATATCTCATAAACTATTCTGAATTCCAGTCAAAAAATATCACAAACTGTATGACTTCCCACATATATCACAGTATTTTTTACTATTATATAAACTTGAACATTTTTTAATGTATACACTTCTTGATATACATACATATGTATATAGATATACTTACATATATATGTAGTTATATTTGTACTGGGTCTGGCTGGAACAGAGTTAATTTTTTTGTTAAAAGTTCATTGTCATGGTATTTTGCATGAAAGTTTCACTGATCAGAAAACTAATTGTGAGAAATTCCCTAATTCTGACTGATTAAAGCATAATTATTCCTGTCTCTGCTCTTAGGACTGGTGTGGCTTTTATTACACAGGGGATCCTCTCATATCAGAAAAGTACTTTCAAGTGGGTGATGGTAGTGGGAGACTTGACTATTAGGTATAGACAGATGCATTTGTAATGTCTCAGAAAACTGGATGGTGGTTCACCTGCTGCGTGAAAATGCAGTGAACTTCACAAGATGTTCAGAAAAGCAGCTAGGGATTATGCTCTGTAGTCCTTATTGTTAATGATATAGGGGAGCACAGAAAAACATTTTAGAGGCTAAACTTGGACTCCAACCCAGGAGATCAACATCCTTGAGCTCCACCATAGGGTTCTGTGAAATAGTTCTAGTCCCGTACGTGAGGCTCAGGAAGCTGAGAGGAGGAATCAAATGTCTCAATGAATCAATGAGATTGTGCTAGAGAGATGAAGCACTTAGGATGTTAGGAAGAGAAACAAAATAACCTACACAGGAAGAAAAACTTTCCCCTTAATCACAGTGGAACAAGGCTGCTAGCATTTAAACTAAAAGGTAACAGAGGAATATTTGAAATAAAACCCAGGCAGACAGCTAGGTGTTGGGGGATTTCCATACCTGATACTTGTTAATGTGTAACGAGGAGTTCCTGACGTTCACCACAGAGTTTTGAAGGAACCCAAGTGTGAAGTTGTAGAAGCAGAAGTCAAAATGTGTAAGACATCATCACAAACTGCAGCTGTGCCAGAGGACTGGCAGGTCACCAATGTAACTCACAGGTATGGACAGGGCTCTGAGGGGAATCCTAGGAAGTGCAGATATATGAACCTGGCTTCTTTCCTGAGTACCCATCTGGCAGAGTCAGTAATAAAAGTTACAGCCACTGAAATAATGAAAACATGGATAAATATAGTCTGCTAGGAAAGAATCAGAAAGGATTCTTCCTTGTTAAGAAAGAAACTGAAAGAGGAAATCACCCTCAAAAACCCTGCTGTTATTTGAGGAGGTTTGGAAGACCAAACTGATAAGAAAGAGAGGATGATGACATATATATGGAATTTGAAAAATTCTCTAAATAAAATTCAGTAACAAAAACAAGCTGCAACAGGAAAAGCTGTTTTTCTGGTTTGAAATGAGGTTAAAGAGGGAAAAGCAAGCTCACTTTTTTGGTGGAAAAGGATCAGCAATAGATTCTCCATTAATCAGTGTGAGGATTAGTTTCATTCAACATTTTCATCAATGACTTGAAGTCTGCAGTCAAAACTTTAAGTTTTCAGGTGACACCAAATGCTTGAGTTTAAATGTAAATAAATGTAGGACAATATGTCATGGGAAAATATTTCTAAATCACATCTTCTCAACTCTGAATTGGCGGTCACAACCTAGAATAGAAATATTGAAGTCAAAGTCACTCTTTTCTAGAAACATCAGCTCATTATGCAATAAAAGAATTTAAAAAAAAATTCTTAAGCACCATCACAAAGGGATGGAAAGTGTTATCTTAGAAAATAATAGAATCATTTAGGTTGAAAAAGCCCTCTAAGATCAGAGTCTAACCATTAACCCAGGACTGCCAAGATCTCCACTAATCCATGTCCTTAAGCATCATATGTATATGTCTTTACCTGCAAAACTGAAAACAATGTTTGAGGTGTGGCCTCATCAGTGCTGAGCACAATCACAATGCTGAGGTGAAATCCCTGCCCTGGTCCTGCTGGCCACTCCTTTTCTGATACAGGCCAGGATGCCATTGGCCCTCTTGGCCAACTGGGCACACCCTGGCTCATGTTCAGCTGCTGCTGACCAGCACCCCCAGGTCCTTTTCCACTGGACAAGGTTCCAGCCACTCTGCCCCCAGCCTGTAGCACTGCACAGGGTTGTTGTGACCCAAGGGCAGGAGCCGGCACTTGGCCTTGTTGAACCTTGTACCACTGACCTCAGCCTATCAATCCAGACTGTACAGGGCCTTGTGCAGAGACTTCCTGACCTCCAGAAGATCAACTCCTGCCCAACTTGTTGTCATCTGTGAACTTACTGAGGGTACACTCAATTGCCACATCCAAATCACTGATAAAGCTCTTTAACAGACCCGGCCCTAGTACTGAGCCCTGGGGAGCACCACTTGTGACTAGGCACCAAGTGGATTTAATTCCATTCACCACCACTCCTTTGACAGACCACGCAGGCAGTTTTTATGTAGTGAACAGTCACCTGCCCAAACCATGGTAGCTATCTTCTCCAAGAGAAAGTGTCAAAGGCTTTACTGAAGTCTAGAGAGACAATATTCACAGCCTTTCCCTGATCCACTAAATGTGTTACCCTGTCATAGAAGGACATCAGGGTGATCAAACAAGACCTGCCTTCAATAAACCCATTCTGGCTGTGCCTGATCCTCTCATTGTCCTTTTCATGCCACATGATGGCACTGAAGATGATTTGCTCCTGTACAAAGTCTTGGACTGTATACATCTTTGCTACTGCGCAGCTGTATTTTCTCTGCATTTCAAAGAAGACAGAGTGGCGTTAGAAAGGGCACAGAAAAGGGCAACTGCAACAATTATGGAGCTGGAACGGAAGCCATCCTGTCTTTTAAAATATCTTTTCTCAATAAAAAGAGTAAGACTGAGTGTGTCCTAGGTGGGTACATCCCTAGAAGGCTGACCCCTTAGTCATTTGATGAAGAGAAGTGTTTAAGTTAAAGGAATTTTTAAGACATTTAGTATTTCAAAGAAATTTTGGGTTATCTTGATTGGGAATTAAAGTTTAATTCAGGACCATGTCTTTGCAGCCAGAAACCTGAAAATCAAGTATTATCTCAAGCAAAACTGAGTTAATTTTCAGATTCAGACACCAAGGGCTTGAATTACTTGCCTAAACAAGAGCAAGATAAGGTCCTTGCACTACTAACACTTTTAGAGTGTCTGATACATCTGCGCAGGGACTGTGCACGTAACACCACATCCTCAGGAGCAGCAGATGGAGGCCAAAACAGACAAATCGGTGCATTTTACAGTTAGATACAGGAAATTTAGGAAAAAAAAAAAAAAAAACAACAGATGAAAGGAAAACCACCTGAAAAATACAGGAGGAAATAATATTAGGAGGCTAAATATTATCTCTGTGCTTTCACTCATGTAATAGCAGCTTTCTCAGTGCTTAGTGATGTGGAAATGATGATGGATTTGGGCTGAAACAGATAAATGCAAATTCTACTCAGCCCAAATATGTAGATTACTATCTACAGGTTCTCTTATAGTATCTAAACTTTAGACAATATCCAGTTTTGCCCTTGGAATTTCTTGCTGGCTGCAGGTCTAAGGCTTTATACAACGAAGTACAATTTACCTGATAATTAACTAACAAATAAAAATAGAAAATATCTTGAGCAGTATCAAACTTACTTTAAATGTGCAGTTCACCAATTTCTACTGAAAAAATTCAAATGCAATATCTCAGTTTAGTAATATGGCTTTTAGTCAGTATGATTTCACTATAAAATGTTGCTTTGTCTCCCTTAAAAAATAAGACAACTGAATGTGTGTTAAAATTGAATTTAAAATTATTACAGTAATAAAAGTAAGAGATAGCTAGATAAGAAACTTCTCTTGACTACCAAGTAACTGAGTCCTCACTGGATTTTCTGTTAGGCAACATCATTCCACAAGTTTTTCTTAAATGTTGGCAGAGTGCATCTGCATAATTCAGACTGGGAATTCATCTCCTCTCTAGGCAACTGAGGGGGAGGGAAAAAAGGAAAAGAAAATAAAATAAAAAGGCAAGACTTTGGGACAATGCTTGGGACTTCCTAAAATGCTGTTGATTATGTTGATTATGTTTTCTTTCTAAAAAAAATACACACAAGAAAAGAAAGGTGGAAACCTTCATCACTGACTGAATGTGATGGGTTTTGATATTACTTGTGCTGAATGTTTTGATTTTTATTTCCAATTTTCTTTTCAGTTAGACTACTCTTTGTTAAAATACAAGAAAACAAATTGTCAACACTGAGAAAGAATCATAATGACGTGAAATGTTTTTTACTATGATTTTGATCTTTAATTTCATGGAATATTCAAGTTTATTTCAAATTCTGAATGAAACCAAATATTTATGTACTTCAGTAACAGAATCTATACAACTCCTCCCCTATTCAAATAGTATGGTGAAGTAGATTTAAATAAGGATGTGAGGAAAGGTAAACTTACTAAAACATTGATGAGGAAAAATCTCCTCAAAAACATTTATCAAATCAGTGATAATAAGAATACATTTAATAGTTCTCATGCATTTAATAAATTGTATTTAGTGGTTTGATGACAAGAATTCTAATAACTTACATGGTTTTTGATATTGTTTGGATAGCTGTATTCTATGTATATATTTGACTTCACTTCAATGGACTGTAACTGACTTCATCTGGGGGACTAAAAGATCTGACCAAGAGTTTAGATAACAAGCGGGATTCACCTTTCAGTTCAAGATGCCTATTGCAAAGAAGTAATAAAATTTATTTTTGCATGAAGATTTAGTAGTATTCCATCATTTTTCTGAATGAGAATGATTGATATTGTGTAAGAATAATAAAATGTTTCTTAAATGAAACAAAACACATTTAATAATTAAACCCAGCCATTTTGATTGCTCATTTCCCAATAAAATTATTTCATTCACTATCGCAAAATACTATTAAAGAAGGGAAATTGGCTTTTTTAAAAAAATTGATACATCTCAACATATTCAGACAGAGAAAGAGGTGAACAGTGGTTGTATGGATGTATACTGGTGTGTCTTGGGGTGATTCTATGACCATACTGTATTCCCCATCGCCTGCTTGATTTCTAGCGTACCTTTAAATTACAAAAGAAAGACAGAGAGAGAAGCCGAGAGAACTCTTCAAAACGGCTAACTTGACCTTGCAAGTAAAGTGTTTTGCATTCTTTTCTCTCCCGATTCTAACAACGTTTGTTGGTTAGAGGACTTTTACTCTCTAGTCTCTTTGGCTTTCAGTGGAGAAGGAACTGTAATCTGCCTCAGCGGCTTCTTTTCTTTTTTAAACTATTTTTAGCTTGCTTTTCATGTGAGACCAGCTACCATCTCCAGACCTGCTCGGCAGGACCCTCCAAGGGGGATCGTCGGACCCTGCCTGGCCGGCCCGGCCCAGCTCAGGACTGCAGGTTTTACCTACAGAAAAAACTCTAAAATCCATAATCCTCTTTTAAAAGACGGGGAGGGGGTTTAAATATGTATTTTCTTTACCCTGTGACAGCAGGGGACTCTGTTTATTAAATAAATAAGTTTTTTTTTTCACTTTCATTTGAGAAATTATTTTCCCGAACCCATGAGAGAAGTGCTGCCAGGGCCTGCTTACCTGGCAGGCAGGAGAGAGAGAAAGAGTAAGACACCCCTCTCCAGTTGTTTCCTCCTTGATTTATGTCCAAACCAACACATTTTTAATTGTTTTAAACATTTCTTTTCTTTACCCTATTACAACAAAAAACTCTGTTTATTAAATAAATAGATTTTTTTTTTCACTTTCATTCAAGAAATTATTTTCCCAAACCCATTAAAAAAAATACTACCAAAACCTACTTACCTAGCAGGCAGGAGAGAGAAAAAAAATAAAACACCCCTCTCAAATTATTTCCTCCTAAATTTATATCCAAACCAACACATGGTGTCACCCATAGTTTGTCTGAAGTAAATTTAAAACTTTTTGTTTGTTTAGAAATTTATAAACCGACAAACTAAGAGGTAACATTTAAATGAACGTGGAGAATGAATGAACTTCTGTGTAGAACACTCTGTAATTTGTGGATTACTTATCTCCCACTAAAGGTTTTGATAGTGGCTGCAGGAGAAAAATAAAACACTATAGTGGTTCCCATGTTACTGCAACCAGTAGCACTAAACCTGAGTACTACAATTCTTGGAGAAGAGGTACAAGAGGCTCTTAGATTAATAGAGACAAATTTTGATATCAAATGGGAAAAAGCCACCCATAAAATTTGCACAATACTTAATGCGTTCCTCCCAGATATTTCTACCACGCATTTAATCTTTCTCTGCTTTTTCAGCCTTATTTAATTTTGAAAACAGTTGTGATCAGTTCTACAACTAGACGAGAAGGTGTAAAGCCAACATTTCCATGTTTCTGTTATAAGTATTGTATCAAAAACAAGTGACTTGTTGTTCATCAGTTTCAACTAAAGTTGAACTGAAGAAAAACACAAAGGACTGTTAACGCTTTGCTACTCTGGGAACATGTGCTGATACAGGGGATGATGAATCATTTTCCAGTTTCTCTCTTCTCTTCTCTTCTTTCTAATGTTTTTTTTTCCACAAATAACTGTTGAGAATTCTGCAAAAAAAGAGAAATGAGAAATTCCAGATACACTACAAAACACTTTTAAGGGTTGGACAATTGTTCTTCAGTTTTGTTCTTTCTTAGACTTTTGAAACTGTGATTCCTAAGTTTTATTGCTTTTCGCTTTGCAAGTGTGCCTTTTGTGTTAACAATAGATGCATTGTAGCTTCTGCAAGGGATTCAAGGCAAAAATAATTATTTTTACATATTCTGTTACTCTCTTGGGTGTTTATTTATGATCTTTTCAAGTGGCGCACCATTTTTAGAAGGAAGAATTTTGCCCTCTACAAAACTTGTTAGAGTGTGAACTTTTGCATTACAGGTCATTTATGAAAAAGTAAATCATGCACTCTCCTTAAGACTGTACAGTATTTAATATAAAACAAAATGTGATGGTTACTAATTAGTTAAAGTTCTGTATATGAGTGACTGTTTCTCACTTTAGAATATTCTAGGTGTGGAAGAGTGAATCAGGCATAAGTGACAGAAAATTACAACAGAGATCATATATTATGTAGCAGGTTATTTGTTAAATGGGGTGAAATATGCAGCTCTGCATAAGGCAAAAGGCCACGTCTAAATGGCAAAAGGACATCCTACCTAACCTAATAATAATATCCAAGGCCATTTAGAGTGATTGCATAGGCCTGATTTATTTTGCCATTGAATAATATATTGGAACAGCTTTGCAATATTTTAATTAATTGATGAGTATGTGGTTTCCTTATCCATATTTTAGCATTACATGACCAATCGTTGTCTTCCAATCAATTAGTCAATGCATCTTTCCATAATTTTTGTTTCTCAGTGCTAGTGATTTCCTACTGTAAAACGTGACTCAATGTAAAGAATTTTACATTTGTAATATTTGTATTTCAGCTGCTAATCTGATGAAAATATCCAGTAAATAATTCACTAGTTTATGTAAAAATCAAGTTATACTTGAAATGAAGGAAAAAAGAAAGATACAGGGATAAAGTTTCATTAATTTTTAATACTTACTTTGGGGTTTTTTACTTATAACAGGAATCAGTCAAACACCATGACATAGGGATTATTTAGAAAATCTATAACTCTGTGATAGAGTGAACAGTAGTTCACTTTCACTTTCCTCAATAAATTCTGGGTTTCAGGAGCCTTTGACTAATTCTCTTTTATACTAAGCCACACATACATTGGTAAAAGGATTTTGAAAATGGTTTATTGTGGTTGTTCAACAAGGTAGAGTGGCCTTGAGTGAGACAGCTATACAGCTATATATGTCTGAAAAGGCTGAAAAGACATTTGCCTTTACAATGCGGGCAAGCACACAACTTGATGCAGTGATTCAACACTGTACAGGCAGGTGTTTAAAACATGGATAATATGTGAGAACTGATTTTTGATGCACTAAAAATATAACACAAAATATTACAGATTTTTTTATTTTTGTAAAAAAACACCCACATTTTAGGCTATAAACATTTTCTCCACAAAGGAAGAAATAACTATCACATCATTAAAAGAAGAAAATAATCTGTTTTATTTACGCATTAACTCTTTTCTCTCATCTTAGAAGGCTACTCAACAATAAACTTCATTTCTATTTCTTATGCTGATTGTCTCACCTTTCTGAAGCATAGATACCAGATGTCCTCCTTCCAGCTAGGTCAGATAATTGCTGTTCTTTCAGACAATGGCTTTGGTATGAAGGAAAGATTACAACCATGCTGTACCAGACACTAGAACTTTCAATCACTTCTTCCTGGTTTCCTCAAATTCTTCTCCTAACTCTGCTTAGAATGTCAGTGTTTTGGGGTGTTTCATCCCTCTCTGATAACAGATTCTGTGGAGGGCAACTGCTACAAGAAATCAGCGGCAACTGCCACAAGAAATCAGCAGCAACTGATTTACTTAACTCTTCCTCATTACTGACTCGGTAGTTTATTAATTAAAAAAATATATCCTGAATCAGTATAGACACAAAATATCTTCTTCCTTGGCAAAAAATTACACACTACTGCCTATAAATCTGCCCACTTCTCACAAATTATGTTTTCTGGTTATACTCAAAAAAACTTTATCAGCCAAGAAGACAGTAGAATTGGTCCTGAAATAATTGTCATAGTAAATCTATTGTCATCTGTCTTCATTACATTAACATATAGAACTAGCTGGTGATGTGCCAACTTCTTTCAGAGGCTTTCCAGCTTTCTTCCTTGTTCAAATGATCCACAAATTTTGTTTTGAATGTAGGTGTAAGTACTTAATGTTACTTGCATATGACTGGTATTGCTGGACAAACATGCCTTGTTATTCATAGTTGAAATATTTTTCTACATTACTTGGGCACAGAGAAAGAAAGCATTTTTCCATACCTTGCTAGGTAGAGGTGACACATACGCTTCAGCTGTTACTGTCTTGATGATTCACTTTATTCCAAAGGTTAATACAGTTTCTGAATGTCATTGACTCCATAGCATGCATGAATTTATGATAAAATTACAGGTCAATATATTATCCCTTTCCATTTTTCACTTTATGCAGAATTTAGTGATAACACAGATGAACTACTTAGGATACTAATTAATAGAAGGTATTATATTATACAAATTAATGGAAATTTTTTTCTTCAACTTAATTTTCTTTGAAAAAAAATTGCTCAAATATCATGAAAGTGTGTCAGCTATTAATAGAGGACAACTCTATGAAGACCCTGCCCTGAAGTGACTCTCACAAAACAAATTCCAAAAAAAACCCTAAACTTCACAAGCTCTTTGCTGTTACTTAGTTAATTTCCCCACATGAAGCACACATGTCCATGTGCATGTTTTACTTGAAAGGCCGAGTGTCTTCTTAGCACCACTATCTCATCAGATGAAGCCAAAGCAACACAAAAAAATCTCTGGGCAAATTAGAAAATTACTGGATTATATTAATATGCAAAAAAATCTCCAGCAATTCAACACAAAACTAAAATTGTAGTATCATCCACACTTACTTATGCCGAAAGCACTATTCAGTTAATGATAATTCTTAAATATAGAAAACGGTCTTGGAATATTTCTGTGGTGTTCATACTTTTTATCAATAATATAATATATGCTTGTTTTGTTCAGGACCATGCCTTGTCCCAGGCAGAACTGCTAATTTTTATTTTTACATAGCAATCCCATAATCAAGAATATGCAAACAAAGTTCCAGACTATACAGCTGTATATCATTCAGTAACACTGTGAGTCGTGTTCTTCACTCTGTTGTGGGGCATAGGCGACTCAATATTTTTATGACCAAAACTTCTTAACCAGAAGTAGGAAGTGATTTTTATTTGACAATATCCAAGATACTCTATAACTTTTTCCAAAGAGGATTTGCTTGTGTTTGGCTGAATTGAGGTCCATACTTTACATGATGTCACAGTTCTCCAGCCAATTATATTATTGTTAAAGTCAATGGGTCTCCACTGACTTGAAGTTTGATGTTTGTCCTTCTGTTACATATTTCAGATGCTCTGCAATATGAAAATAATCATAGAATGTATTAATGATTCATTTCAAAGCATGGAAACCACATTGCTTATACATTCACACAAGAAATCTTTGGAAATACATTTGCATTCAAAGTAAAACTTGCATATTTTCAGTTTTTGCCAGTTGTACTTTTTCTGGTATTTCATCTATTATTCTGTAGGAAAAAAGAACAGCCTCTGAAATTGCAAATATATTCTCTATGTTCCCACTTACACTTTTCTGAGTGTGCCTGTACCCAGGCATACATCAAAATGTACACACCAGCTTAAAATATATTAGAAGAAAATTGTAAGAAAACTACTAGAGATTACAGTTTGTAATAATATACCTGCACAGGACTAATATTTTGCTAAAGACAGAAGTTTTGTTTCTTTTGTGAACCTCTGTTCTGTATATTGTAAGTGGAATTTTGTGGTGGGTTAAGGTTAGTAGGATAAAGGCCAATTCCCATCCAGCTGCTCCCTCACTCTCCTTCTCAATTAGACAGGAAAAAAAACAATAGGATGAAAGGCTCGCAGGTTAAGATAAAGGCAGTTAGATCACTAACCAGCTACCATCACAGGCAAAACAGACTTGCAAAAATTTAGGCTAATTTATTGCCAATGAAAATAGATTTAAGTAGTGTGATACAAAAAAGCAGAACTTACAGCAACACGTTTCATCACCCCTTTCCTTGACTCAACTCTTTCACTCCAATCTCTTCTATCCCACAAAATGACGCAAGAGGGGTGATACAAAGTTATGGTCAGCACCTAGAGGTTCCTCTATTGCTCCTTCCTTCTTGCATATTTGCCCTGCTTTGGCATGGGCTATTCCCATAATACGCAGTTTCCTTCATGAAAAATTCTGCTCTGAAAAAATCCAGCAGTTTCTGTCAGGAAAAATCTGTTCCAGCATGGTTTCCTACATGTTCTGTTTCTTGGAGCACCTGCTCTCCCTCTATTTCTTGACAACGGGTGAGAAGAAGAGCTCTTTCTCACTCTTTGTTGTTCCATCCTTCTCTCTCCATCCCATGTTTTCTGCCATTATACATTCCCAGAGGTGCCACCACCCTGGATGAGAGGTTGTCTGTTGGAGCCAATCAGAACTAGCTGTGTCTGCCACAATGCAGCCTCAGTCCCTCCTCGCAGAGTCTGCTCCTCCAGCATCTCTATCTCATCACCTTGCTGTGGACACCCAGGACAAGGGTCCTATGATCTCTTTCAGCTGTAGCCTGAAACATTTTATTTCCCATGATTAGCTGTTATGACACAATCTGACAACAATTTTTCATCTGGTAGTCTGCCTATCATAGAGTTCCTATCCTGTGTGGCAATGGCTATGCAGGACTTTCAATCAATCTTCGTAATGGAATTGGGGGAATTGCAATTAGCTGAGCAACAGACTCTCACATGCTTTCCCCCTTCACTGACCTCTTTTTTTCCTATATTTCTGTAAGTAAAAGAAACATTAGTGCAAATCAAACCTACACATCTCCTGCCTTCCTTTCCTCTGAGTTTAACTCACTCGTGTTATTCTTAGTACTTGGTCCAAGCAATATTAAATAAATGGCAGAAGGAGGATTATTACAATATTATTCCAAGTGTTCTTATTTAAAATTTCTCTGCTTCCCATCTTCTTGCTTTCTTTGATTGTCCCAAGAATGTATAGCATCCTGTTGCATGTTCAAAATACAACTAAAGCAATTTTAAAATTAGAGGCAATATACTCAAAAATATAGAAAAAAACCTGTATGTCTGCAGGGTAGAAATCAAAGTATATGATAGTATGCCGCCAAATACAAAAAACTCTTTATGGGGCAAACTCTTATTACTTAGGCAATTAAGATTCTGAGGAAAGAACTAACTGTGTCATCTACTTGATTCTGTTCTGAGAGCTGCCAAATTTGAATCATCCCTTTACTCTTGACCATGGATGCAATTCTGAGTGTTTCTTGTGTTGTAACATATTTGTTCTACTGAATTATTACACTCTTTTCACATGATGACAATAAGCTGACAGGAATTTGGTCTATGGCTAGACTCTAAAATGCAGAGAATAATATATCCTAGCCATTTCTAATAATATAGGTCTAAGATTTCTGCAATAAAGGTATCTATGTAGAGAATATATTTGTTTTAGGAATGGAACAGAATACAAAATTCCCATGTTTAGTAAATTGGCATATGAAAGCAATCATAGCAGTCTACAGAACCACTGTAATCTCCTGCACACAGATGACCTATAGAAGATCACCTTGGTGGAGTTTATTATATGAAGTGGTCAACTGAATAAAGAAACCGTCAAGAATTCTACTACTCTTTTTCAATCAATAGGAATGATTGATTAATACTAGCATGATTTTGCAAATAATCCTGTTCAATTTCTTTTTAGTTTGCTGTTCTGTCATGATGGGAGCTGATTATTACAGTAAGTAGTAATTTTGCTTCCCATCATGATTTAGCATTAATCTTATGATTACATACTTAGTTTCAATTATTAACCACAAAGGAAACCAACAATATATTATTTATGGTAATGGACATCAATTTGGATTTCAGGTGTGTTTTGCTTTTGGTAACTTTACTGTGACAGAAATTAAAAATATATCCTCTTTGGCCAAGTTTTCAAATTCATGGAATGATTAAATTTGTCCTAAAAAATTGCATGCCAGCTACTACAATTGAACAAATACACCAGGAAAACCATTATTACTTTTTGTCAGTATAGTGGGAAAGCTATGGACAAATAAGAGTAAAGTCTCATTTTGAAACTTTTAATGTATGTAAACAAGAATACACCCAATCATACTGGCTAGCTGTTAAATGCTCTGTTACTGATTTTTACTTGTCTGAGTAAGACAAAAACAATTCCAGGGCAGTGAAATATAAATATGTAGAATAATGATTTTCAGTGACAAGTCTACTAGACATGGAGAGTGGAATATAAAAGACACACAGCAAGACTAAAAAAGAAGTCAGTTTAAGAGACACAAGAAAATGTGAGGGTTTGTAGGATCATTGTGTTCATACTCCTCTTGTCCTAGTTCACAGAACAATATGAAAATTCTCATCACAGAGTGAATGAAGGAACATGAACACAGTAATGAATATGCTAACTGTATTGGATCATTACAGGTGTATGAAGGTTATGCCCATTTGAAACCTATTGAATAAAACATTGTACAGAAGTCACTAATCAAAATGTTTTAATAGTATTATCCACCTTCTATTTTTAGTTTGTTTAAGTGCAGATGGATCATGCATGCTCTGATTATACTTGGTGATAGCTGCACAATTTCATTTAAAGTTCCCTGACCTTGTTGTACACACAAGTTATCCACAACCAAATTTACTCTGGATGAAAAATGGGTGACAGAGGGAGATAAACATTACTCAAGACTTGATTTTCTCTGCTAAAAAATGTCACTACTAGAGGAACTGTCACCAAAAATAATTTAAAAAATAAATCCAACATAACATTTGTTATGGCTGGTTTTAGGTGATACAGGTGAAACTTATGTCCAGGGAGGGAAAACTTATCTATAACAAGGTACTCCCATGAAGTCCAGGCAAGCACCCCCTAGGACCCTAGACACCTCATTATCTGGATTGGCACTGGAGCCAGAACTGGTGATCTTTCTTTTTTTCTCCCTTTGATGCCTTGTAGAGGCTGACCTGGAACAGAGGCTAGACAGAGTGAAAAGATAAAGGGTAGGTATTTATTGAAAGGCCTTCACAGGGTACACCTTGGGCAGTGCAGGAGTCTCGCAGAGACTACACCCGAGATGGACACAGTCACACTTTTTTCGGACAGATAAAAGTTTTGTCCATTTGCATATCAGAGGTTAATTGTCCAGTTACAGCTTCAGGCAGTGGAGTCCCATTCTCTTAGTTTGCTCCCCCTCAACTCACTTTTGTTTACATTTCTCAGGGCCTGAGACAATGAGGTGTCCTTGATTCTTAGGCCTAGATAGGAATTGTTGTGTCTGACAAAAATGGGAAAAGCAGTTGCTGACACTCTACATGGAGTTCAGAGTTATACCCTAACGAATTGCAAGATTACAAATATATGAAAACATAAAAGCTAAAATCCTAAGGCATCACCTTTATTCCTCTCTTTCTCTCTCCCTTTCTGATTTCCTTCTCTCTCTTACCTTTCACCTTGCCCATTATTCAAAACCCACTACCATGGAGTGCTTATGCTAGAAGACAAGGGACTAACTAACACCCATTTCCATGCACTAATAAAAGTCTTTAAGTTTCTTTTGTGGACCCTTTGACTTTTTCTTTCCTTTTCAAACACGAACATCTACAAATCTTGAGTGCTCCCTTCTCCTTGAGTGCAGTCTGTATTAATAGGAGCTTTGAAGCATTATTGCTTCTCTTCTAACACTTCCATAACACATATCTTAAAGTTTCTTTCTCTCTTTCAAAACTGACTTGTATGTTTTCATTTTGTTTTGTCTCTGTCAATAACTGCCCTTCATTATCCTGGTAGTACAGAAGTGAACACAGTTGCCTTGTTGAGATTTCATTATTGTTGCTAGTGTTTAAATATCACTTCATAAAAACATCATTAAATGCTTTGAGAACAACAACAAAAAAAACCCCTCAAACCAAAATACAGTATCACCTGAAAGAATTAAGTGGAAGAGCAAGTCCGTTTTCTCTCTTGTATGGTGTCAACAGGTCGTGATGGCTAACAGCCTCACTCATGAGAGTTCAGCAATATGGATGTCAAAAGAGAGAATTGGAGCACAGCGACATTTAGGAAGATGGTAATGCAGACGAGTAGGAAAAGAAATCAGAAAACACCTCATCACTTTTATTTACTAGTTATCCAGTGACAGAGAAAGGCAAAAGACAACTTTATTAGAGGGGGAAAAACAAAGAACAAGTTGCTAGTTTTACAGGAACAAGAAGGCAAGCAGAACACTTTTCAATCACTAACATAATTTATCCTTGTGCTTGCAGGTGTTGGAAAAGTTGCGTAATTATTTGAAGTATATATATCAAATTGTACATTTAAGTTATTTTGAAGAGCAACCCCAATGTAAATTTTCACCAATTTTACTCAGTGTTGTGCAGTGTGTAGGCCACTTGTTTCTACTTAAAGGAGAACAAGAACCTTCTCTCCCTTATTTATGAAGACAGGAAAGGAGAAGAACAATATTATTCTATGGTAAAAACCTAGTTTTCACTCCTTTGTCCCTTCCACTCCCACAAGAAAGTAGAAGCACTCCGTAGCAAAGAGTGGAGGGCAAGATCATAGCTCTTAGCAATGTCGGTGGCTCATTATTGCTTTGCATTTATGTTCCAGTACTGTCTAATTAGCTTGCTTTGTGATTTACTGACCTATATTCATTTGGCATTTTGCACCGCAGAGAAATAGATGCTCCAGTGCTATTCTGCAACAGGGGACAGCTGTGTGCCATCTACACAGGCTTTATTGCAGAGTAAGGCAGAACCTTCCATGCATCAGAGGACATTATTAGAGAGGGTTGGTTATTTGAAAGCCATCTCCATTGTAACAGATATTATCAACTCTGAGGGAAAAAAAAAAAAACAAACCAAGAAAAGAAAGAAAGATAGAATTATAAAACTAAAACAGACAGTATTGTGGGTGGGGAAACTTAGTTAATACACTGTCCACACACTCTCTGTGTTCATAGGTTACAGCCTAGACTTTGTTCATTTGCCTAAATGATGAAATCATAACAGTGAAATCATAACAGTGAGCTATAAATCCATGGAATTTTCCACACAAAAAAGAGCAATGTAAGGAAATATGTAAGAAGGATCTAAACTATAAAGTAATCAGCAACCACACTTTTTCTTTCTTTCATTTGCATCAGCTGTGGTATCATCCTAGCAAAACCAATCATCACAGAATCAGTTGGGTTGGAAGGGGACCTTGATGAGCATCTGGTTCCAACTCTCTGCCATGGCAAGGGGCATCTTCAACTAGATCAGGTTGCTCAAAGCCCCATCCAACCTGCCCTTAAACATTTCCAGGGATGGTGAACCCACAATTTCTCTTGGTAACCTGTTCCTGTGTCTCACCATCCTCAAAGTAAAGAATTTTTTCTTGATATCTAATCTAAACATATTCTCTTTCAGTTTGAACCCATTCCCCTTGTTCTGTCATTACATGCTCTTGCAAACAGTCTTTCTCCATGTTCCTGTTAGTTCACTTCAGGTACTGGAAGACTGCAATTAGGTCACCCCAAAGCCTTGTCTTTAACAGTCTTACAATCCCAATTCTTCCAGCCTTTCCTCACAGGGGAGGTCTTCCATCCATCTTTCTGCACAAAAATACATTGTCTTTCATTTTGCCTAAACTAAATACATCTTCTAAGTCTCTTCAAAAGTGCTTATTTAAAAATATTACATAGACAATAATATTGAACAAAGATATATTTAGTAGATAAATATTGCTAAATCTTAATAAATATTGGTATTCCAGCTGTATATGACCCCTTGTTATGGTATATGAATGGTATTCTCCAATTAGTGTTCCCACTGAAACCAGTCCAAACCATGCATCACGTGGTCACTTTCCCCTCCCCTTCCCCCTGAAGCAAGTTGGAGAGGAGAATAGAAGGCACAAAAGGGAAAGATCACCAGTTGAGATAAGAACAATTAACTGGAAAGAGCAGTAAGATAAGAAAATGAAGAGTAACAACAATAACGATATTACTAACAGAGTGTACAAGAAAAGAAGCTCTATTTCTCACCCTGTGGAAATATGTAACAATATCCTACCACTCCATCTGCCACCCTACTACAACCAGGAAGTGAGCTCTCCCCCTGCCCCCAGAAAATTATGACAGGTGATACAGAATAACCTCTGTGTCCTGGTCCTGCCCCTCCTGGCTACTACAAAAATTAACTCTGGAAATTCGACACCCCTTAACCAAAGTTCCAGATAAAGTGTTCTGAACACGGTACTTCTCTGTAACAGGACTTCAATCCTCTAATATAAGAAATAGGAATTTACAAAAAAAAGACAAAGGAAGCTGGGTCACAATGAGATAGTTATGAAGAGTGTGATAAGCAAAGATGACAGAGTGCTGGGGGTAAAATTTTGACCTTATTCAAGTCAGTGAAAAAGCTCTCATTAACTTCTGCAGACTGAAGATTTCCCTCCAGCTGTTTAACCATTACAGTGTTTTGTAGTCATCATCACATCAGCGTAATCGTTTCCAAAATAAGTCTTTTTCAAGCTATACTAACTTTGGGTGATGGGATCTGTAAAATTTAAGGGATTTTGTTTTAATTAAGGTATAAACTATATAAGAAAAAATGCAGCAAGTGATGTGTTTGTTTACAATTTTTTGAGACCTATAAAAACAGTGAAAATAAACATGCACTGAAGGAAAGAGAAGACTCATGTTTTATCCTGTATTATATCCTTGTGAGAGACAAAAGATAAACCTGTTTCCTTCCTCTCTTACGTGGTGACAATTGTTCATCCATTCCCTTTTCACTGATATTGGTATCAGATGTTCTGATCTCCAGATAGTCCTTACCGGGAACCTCATCTCCGGGGCTGTAAGACCTCAATTGCAGCATATGGTCCCAGATTTCTGTATTCTGGAATATAATAGAGAGGAGTTTTCCTACATCCTGGCCTTCCTTGCATGTGGGCTCATGTCCCATTTGAGTACATGTACTTCTTCCCACTGAAATTAAGACATTAGAAAACACGGCTGGCTTGTAATCAACTGTTGGCCAATGTCAGTGCAATAGAGGGTCATCAAATGGCTCAGAGATGCTCTATTCAACCGAGGCACAGTCTTTTTCATTTTGTTACACAGAAAATAAACTGTTTATATGAATTGCCATGCTGGTAAATGGTAATATTAGAAATTTTTATTCTTAAACCATTCTCCTAAGGAAATTAGTACTATTTCTTGTTCTGTATCCTCTCACTTGCAAAAATCTTTATCATAATTGGGCAGTTCCAAGCAAATTTCACAAAGGAGTAGAGATTTCAAAGAGATCATGTTTCAATGAATTTTTGAGAAAAATTAGGAGATGGATAAAGAATCTATTAATGTCTTCCCTAAGGGACAGCTAGGATTTGACCAGCTGCGCTCTTTGTTAGCCAGACACAACAGCTGTAGCTCTTAACCAGATGTGAATGTGCTTTCATTTGCCCAATTAGCAGCAGACACAAAAAGAAACTCAGGATACAGTTTGAGGGCTTATGAGACCTCATATGAAAAGAGATTGGACTACAGTAAACACGTGCCAGACACACGAAACGGGAAGGAAAGCATTTGGGGTTTGATGCAGCTAAGGAAGCCAGATGAGACCACAGTAAGTTTTCTTTCAGATGAACTAACAAGGGGTATGTCAGCAGTGGAGTAAAAATCTCTACAGAGACAAGACACAGATACTCAACGAAAAAGGTTTCATTGGTCATTATGAAAAAAACTGATGGTAGCTTCAGAGCTTACTTGTTTAGATACTGCACAAGGCAAACAAAATAGATACATTTCCTTCAGTCAGACTCTACATGTCAAATGGTTTGAAATGGAATATTAGCAGAATATAAGAAAATTTTTCCTACATCTGTTTACTGGCAAAAGATATTGATAGATTTACAGGTGACTATCTCAAGTGATAATTTGTCTCAATTACATGATTGAGCACTGACCACTTAGCTTTTATTGAAGGGAAGGGAGAGGCATGGTTCAGTGTTTGTACATCATCATTCCATGGAATTTTTAATCAATGATTCATTTTAGTGTGATCAGTTATCTCAGTTATTACCTGATAGTTCACTTTATCAGTGGGATTCTAATGAGAGGTCTGTTGCTGATGCCTTAGAATGACTCTAATAGGTTACAAACTAATGTGAAAATGACAAGGTACAAATGAAGACACAAGAAAAGTGAGGACAATGTTTACAAATAGTTGTAGTCAGACAAAATGAATCTTTAATGATCGATTTCAAATGAAAGTGCTAAATGGCTGATTGTTAAATAGTACTGAAACATTCAAGTAACTTTGTCTGTAGACTAATAAAACGCAGATTTTAGAAAACTGTATTGATTTTATGGTGAAAAATCCACTTAGTGTGTTGGATAATTTATATGAAAGTAAAATCATGCTTAAATTGAAAATCTATTAGATGCTGGTAGTAACAAATTCAGCTCTTTTTGATTACCAATGCTACTATTTATGCTAGCTAAAAACTTATTTCAGAAATATATTGTATACATGTTTTTTAATTTCCCTATCTACAGGAGGAGCTGTGCCTGCTGAAACTGTTAACTTATGAATATATTTAACAGTGTTTCTATTTCATCAACCAATAGTTTTCAGACTTCATAAAAAGTGAGCCTCTTTGTCCTTTTACAGTAAAAGATTTAGTGGAAACATATGCAAAACAAAATGTACCAGCAGCTCCTTTGTACCACAGAGCATATTAAGGCGTTTTCACGTTGTTCACGAGATGTTCAGAAGATATCTATTTTTTCTAGTACACGCTACTTAACTCTTAAGGATAACCTCCCATGAGGCTTTCTATGAGCTTTTCAACTCAGACTGACAACATTTTATGCACATCTAAATCTTTTGATTACCAGATGTCATTGTATTCAACATAATGGTAAATTTATATCAGGCAGTTTAAAATCTAATGTAAAGGTAAGGGTTGATTCAATATATATAACAAAATCTAGCTTAAAAGAGAATGATCATGTTGTTTTCAAGGCAACTTGTAGAGCACAGTTTGGAAAAAAATATTTTAACAATACATTTAGTCTCAAAACGATTTTAAACAGAAGACCATGAAAGGGCAAAGAATGTACAAATACGCAGAGAAATGAATACAAACATAAAGTAAAATATTCAGAATATTATACTGATTCTTGCAGAAGTTTATTTCTACGAAGAAATTAAAGGGAATGCTTAAGTAATCTTCATGCTTCTCTTATGTGTATACAAGAATGTAAACAAATCTAAAACATGTAGGAGGCACTTTGAACTAAACTGAAGCACAGTGGGAAATTAAACTGAGTATGTTAAAAGCAGATGAGAATAAAACAGAAGAGGGTAGTGTAGCTTTCTAAGAAAAAAGAAATTTACAGGAAAACAAACAAACAAACACCAAGTCTCAAAATATGTTAACTAAGGGTATGATCCTTCAGAGCACATCATACTATATTTCAAAAATCAGGCCTTCAGAAGTAGAGTTCTTCATAGCAAATACAGTGTGACCCCCCTCTAACATAGTAAGAACGGAGCAATCCTTTTATGAGGTTGAGGGTCTAGTGGGAGGATAAGATTCTCTACTAGATGCTGTCCCCGGTAAACCAGATCAAAGGGCCAGAGCTGTCTAAAGGGATATGAATAGTCCAGGTTCAAACTGACTTTCAGAAATTGTAAATGTCTTCCACATTGAGCTCTCTTCTCAAATTCAGATGTTGGAAGTTTGTCCAGAATGGCCTGAGATCCTTCAGAGAGGAAAGCAAGAAGCAAGAAAGTTATTCGTCTCAGTAGCGTGCTGTAACTCTCTTGGGGTTACAGTAACAAAAGGAGTCTTAAAGGCCATGTTCATGTTGGTAAATGAATGACAGCTTATTCCCTGTGTCTGTTAGGAGTACTCCACACAAATGCCTCTAAGACAGTGTTAAAGGGTCTAGTCTCAAGGGCAAAGCATATAAACAGTGCCATTTTTCTCTTAGCCCAGGGATCGGTTTCTCTTTCTTATTTAGCAGCTAGAGGCATTTAATGTTAGAAGCATGACTGGATCAATAGTCTTATGCACTGCACTATGAATTGTTGCCTGGAATCACCATATGCATGCTAACTAATCCATATGCGCAGATGTCCCAGATGGAAGCAAAAGAGTTGATCTTACTCTAAAAATCCTATAGAGAAGGCTGCTTAGAGCTTGATAACAAGCTTATGGAAGCCAAAGGTAAAACTTTTCAACTGTATATAGAGTAAAATGTATTAGGTGCTTTCGTAGGTGGAGAAATAGAAAATCCTTGTTATCTAAAGAACAAGATCGTTATGCAGCAACATAAGTATAAGCAGCAGCTGCAGGCTCTTTAAAAGTAAACCCAGAAAGGAACATACTTCAGGACTAACACAGAAATAAGTGAGTGCAAACTGAAAAGGAAGCTCAAGCAAAGCGTACATGTCACATCTGTGTGATTGAACCCTCAGGGCAGGTGGGCAACCAAGATATTTACTCAAAATTACTCCTTCCTGGAAACACCTACTGTCAAGGTGAAGATGACACTCAGGCAAGGTTTTGCCTATTGTTCCCAAATCTATCAATAACTTATGAGTAGTCCCAGAGCTTATCACTGAAAAGAGCCTTGTTACACAGGCAAAGTGACCATATAATATTGATGCCCAAGGATATTACTGAATTCCAGACACAGTTAAGAGTCCAGGGAATTTAAGGAAGCTGCTTAGGAAAAACAGATGGGCAAAGTAATAAATAATCCCCCTGCAATAAGTATTTCTTTTTTATTTAAAGTCTGATGTGAATAATAAGTAAATAAATAATAGCATTTTTTAGAGAAAACATAGTGAGTTTAATATATATTGCTTCATAAATAAAAAGCCAGCTTATTAAATCTGTGACTATAGAAATAGTTTATAAGAAAAATATGCTTATACTCAAATATTTATATTTTATTGTAAAGACCATTAAAAAGTTAGCAACATAGGGATGAAATCTTGTCTAATTTCCTTAATTCAAACACTATACTCCAATGATGTTCTCAGGATGTCTCCAGATGGGTACTTTGGCATAAATACAAGTTCTGCAACAGGGCAGAAAAATCTTGGTATAAACTTCAATGATTATCATATTGGTAATATAAAGTTATATTATATAAAACAATAGGACATTCTAATTATGGAGTTATTCAAATTTGTTTATGGGAAAAAGCTACTCTTCAGTCATGCTATCCTATTAAAAATTAAGCTGTCTGATGTATAACTAAGCCGGTCTGTTGACCTCTGTCTGGCTCATTTCTCATTTGTGACTCTTCTAACATGTCCCAGTTACTTAACCGTAACTAAAGTCAATCTGTTCTTATGTTTTCTATCATTTTTATTATGCTTTGCTAAGCTGCTATCTGTGTTGATGTAAAGTTATTTTTAAGGTTACCTTACACTAGGTAATATGCTGAGACCTACCAGATGAGCTATAGCTATATGATAGATCTTTAGGGTATCAGGGATTGTGGTCCATCTAAGGATAGCAGCTGAACACAAGAATCGAGAGGAAAAGAGTATTCCTTCATGTTCCGAAACTTTACCATTCCAGACTGTCGCATGAAAGGGAGGTTTCCTTGAACCCTTTATGTTTGATCAATCTGTCAACACCCCAAGAAAGCTGACACCCTTATGCCTGACCAGTCTGTCACCGTCCCCTTATTGGGACTCCACTGATCAGTCTGCTGTGTTGGAGTGCAGTTCATCTAACTTGTCCTGGGACACGTGCCAACAGCATATCAGAGTCAAACCCTTTAAAGAGGCACCTCCTCCTGGATCTCGTCAGTTTTATTTGAGTGTGTCATCTGCTGCTGATGGCTGCTGTCACTCTTGAAACACTCAGACTAAACAGTTAAGGGAATAACACACTTTATTAATAAACACACTGATAATAGAAAATTGTGGCAGGTTAAGGTTCCAAGACTGCTGATCATTAAATCTGACTGCTAAAATATACTTGAAATAATATACAGACAAGCTGTAATCACCAATAAAAGCTAGCTCATTCTGCACACAGAGAGTATGGTTTTTGGTTAAAATTTGTCTTCTCCTCCATCACTATGGAGGAGAAGAAAAGTTCAGTCAATTTATCAATCTCAGAAGTTACAACAAAGTCTTCCCCAATTTCTCCGCCTTCCTAACTCATTTTTTTACTATTTCTTTTCATTTAAGTGGAGCTTGAGTGACTTTAGTCATACATACTTCTATTACTGACTGTTGTAAAATTCTCTTGCTCCTCTCTTAAAGATATAATTGATAAAATATATAGCTCTTGCTCAGTGAGGGATGGTTGTACCTTGGAGGCTGATAACTTTGGGTTGGAGGTGTGTGTTAGTATTATAATCAGATTATAGTGAACCAAACTCATGAACAGTTGCTGGCTTGGCAGCAAGACATTTTCTTCTATCTCCCTTGGCTGGCAGCTGCTGTGAGGTTTATCAGCTACAAGGTACCATTGAGTTCCCATCTCTGCAAAGCTTTCGGCATAGCCTGGCCACAGTAGGTTCACTCTGCCCTCCATTTAGCCCTGCTTAACATGTACTTCAAGTTGCAGGCTGTGTGTGAAGAATCATCGTGAAATAGATTCTGTGCATGCCAACAGTGTTCCATCCAGGAAGCATCAACTGTATTTCACTTTGTATTTTCTGTACTGTTATAATCTCAGTTATAACATTACTATAACTTCCCAGTTTTCTCTGATTTTACTGCCTGTCATCTTCCCACACTGTTGCAGTCTTGCAGCAAAAGATGTACCAAGGATGCTGAAAGATATCTCATTCCCTGGCATTTGGCTGAAGACATCTGATAAATGCATGTTGGAATCAAGTATTCACAAGCAACCATGGAGAAGAAAATACTCGAAATCTTGAAGAAATAAGAATGGTTGCAAAGTTGGCAGAACAAATATTTCTCTCGTAAACAAGGAACTACAAGGCCACTGTCCAGAGTTAGGATCCTTAAACCAAATGTCAAGTAAAGAAACAACACGTATTTTTTACAAAAAGCTCTCCAGTACATTGCCAGGCAGAGAAAATCAGCCTCTTCAAAACTTTGGCAAGAGTAGTTTCCTTTAGCTGTTAGTTTGTTAGCCAAGAGGGGAGACAAATACTGAGATTCCTCTTCTAACGACTTATGATCCAAGAGAAATTTCATCACCTCCCTTTTCCTCCCCACAGTCACTTCTTCTCTCCTGGATGCAGCTGTGTGATCAAAGAAAGCCTCACAAAAAGTGACCTAATCTTCCACAGACACTGCTGGGTGCAAGGCCCTTGGTCTCACTGGCTCACACAACACAACAGGCAGTAAAGTAACTGCTAGTCCCAAACTCAGAACATAAATCTTGTTTAAACAGTATGGGAAAACCATGGCTTTGGGCAGCTCAGAAGCTAAATGCTGGGGTGTTGGCTGAAATCACAGTATGTCCTCCCACATGAAAGGACAAGAACAGCCTGCACTATACTCCCACTCAACGCTAGCTCCAGAAACGATGCCAGAAGAAAACCAATTATCAGAGACACACGCTGGTTAAAGGCAGTGAACTGCAAGGCATAAGACTGCAGATGAGGCTGTGAGGGAAATGTAATCATCAGTTATGTATTTATAAAACCCGGCTCAGTGATTTTGCTCAATATATGCCTGATCACTGAGTAGCATAGCAAAAAAATCTGTCACAACCAAAGGGTGCAGTGCTGCAGTACAATGTATGTGAAACCATTGGCTGCAACAGCATTGCTTAATGTTAACAATAAGAGTCTGGGCTGTAATGTTGTAAATCAAATGCTACTGAAGCCTTGTAATATATCAAGTTCAAGCAGCATAACAAAATAAAAAAAAAACCCAGCATTTTTTCAGCTTAGAGAAAGTCATTCTTTGTTATCAAATAATGTCATGGTTTAGCTATTTGGTGTGTGGGTTAATGGAGAAAGGGGAAAGTGTATACCACATCCAGTAGGTGAGAACACTGCGAGTTATCAGTCTTGATCACAGAAGAGTTTCAGCACACTGTAGTGATAATGCGGTGGATGCAGAGCCTTTAGCAGCTAAGTGTCAGCATTCACCAGGCAAATGTCATAACAATTACTTAGAGTTCAGGGGCAGAAAAGTCAAACAGTGAATATCAAGCACAACACTAAAAGATACATAGCAATTCAGGGTTAAAGCGCAGGCAATGGTTAATGAACTTTTATTTCTTTCCATCACATCTTCCATGATGTCCAACTGCCAAAAGTGTGATCCTTCTCAAATAGTAGGGGGGAAACGATGGTCCTGTAAAGCCCTCGCCTATCTGCTTCTTTTCCTAAGTCTACATCCAGTCCTGCTCTGTCAGTTAGTTTATGGATGAGTTCCTATACGTGGTCCACATACTCCCTTTGGGGAAACAATCAAAAAACACACCACCACCACTCTCCTCAACACTTAGAATGTTTTGTTATGAATCAATGAGAGAGGAAGTTTTCATAATCATAAAGCTGAATACGGGAAGATTCTCTCATTTCGCTAAGCACAAATTATATCCACAGGGCATGACAAAAGCATGCAAATCCAGCCAGCACAATGGGTAGCACCAATAAAATTGAACACCTCAAGTACTATCACATGGTAGAAAAGTGGATATCCTTCAAGGTTCCCGCATGCAAACTGGAATTTCAAGTTTTTAAAAAATTCCTGAGAGAAGATTTTGATGTTGCTTTTTTCCACTCTGTGGATAAAATATCACAAGTGCGCTACCACATGCTGTAATCACATCTTCTGGCAGCTGTGTTGGCAAATTTTTAAAGACATGGAAAATAACATCTTTCTCCAAATTACATGCTGTGGGAAGTAATGTCAGGGCAGCATGTGAAATACGAATCACAGAAATGAAGCCATCCACATTGGTGTTCAGTGTCAAATCCCTAAAGGTATGCTGTGTGTCTCACAGCAGAAATAAAATATGTCCCCAAGAGGTTGTAAGCCAAATTATAAATGAGTTACTGGACTAAAAGAATAAAAAATAAGGGTAAAGCATATGAGATATCTGTATTTCTGTGACAATTGTTATATATTTATATAAATATTTGTGTAAAAAGAAATTTCACTTATTAGCCTCCTCTCCACCTCCCTCACTTTTTTATTTTTTTACTTATTGCCTGTAAACGTTCTGCAGAAATGAGTTTTCAGAATTTATTTATATATGCCATTTAGGTTTTATCTGTTGATATATAAATATATAGAAGCTATGTGCATATGCCTTTTATGAGCTTACATATAATACAAGGTTAAAACAGAGAATGACCCAAGTTAAGAGCCAATTATTAGATATGAAAATATATAGGAAAAATTAGACATATGCAAGTATTTAAGTATCTGATTTATTTAGAGATATGAATATTAATAGGTATGAATATTTAGTCTTCAAAATATGAATAGACATATCAGCTCTAGGCAAAGCTGAGTAGAATAAACCTTTATACAGGAAAGAGTGATAGAACTGGGGAGAAAAAAAATGGGTCTTCGGAAAAATGGGAAGTGTTTGGAGATTAAACTGATGTATTCACTAGAATTACATAACGATCTGTTCCTAAAGTGTGTCTCTATCAATATTTTCAATTAAGACACTCTATTTGTTGCTATAAAGAAAGCATCTTTCCCTTATTTATTCTGGAAATTTTCTAAGTCCTAGAACTGAAATTAAAGGCCTTTCATCAACATTATATGGTGTTTTGCTATAATTAAAACTGTAAAGAATAATTATATGACAGCTTTGGATATAGACAAAAATAGAGTAAGATGTTAATAGATGATATGCAGAAATAGACTATATGCCTAGTCATTACCAGGCAGGGGGAAAAAATATCAACTGGTCATTTAGAAATTCTATTGAAAACATTTTTTATACCATTGTGAGCAAAGGACTCGAAAAAGAAAAGGAGCAAAAGTGCCTTCATTTGCCTGTTTCCAACAGTGAAGACAAGCTGCAGTATAAAAATACCTCTTGTTACCAGCTGCATGGAAATGCTGTGTCATCCTGGATTCAGTCATCCTTAATTACACTAGTTAGGTGCTGAAAACTCATTGGATTTCAACAGCAACTGACAAAATCAAATAACATCACCTGCTCCTTCAACTCTACCAATTTCAGTGTGCTCTCAACTGAACGTAGAACTTCAGCTTAATCACGTTTGCTATTTGGAGTGATCAGAAAACAGGTATATATCTGAAACTATGGGTCACTGAAATGTAAAGATTGTGGACTTCACTCATCCTTTCAGTCTGAAGGGGTAAAAAAGAAGTGTATGCAAATAGAAGGCCAGTTGAGAAGTCCTGTATTTTATGTTGGATAAACCAAGTTGACTTTATAATTAGAAAAGAGCATAAAGAAAAGTCTCTAAATTCTGAAGTAGGAACCTGCCTACTGTTGCTAAGATTTTAATTGCCGATGACTGGTGCTTTCTACTGATCCCATTACCTGATTAATGGTTATTATTATTATTTGTTACTTGCAAAGTGCCTGAGGTGCTGAAGGTACTTCAAAGAGAAAATAAATGATGTGGTCCCTTTCCCTGAGGAGCCTACAGTCTTGCAATATGAAAGATGACACAATAAGTGAGAGCAATAAAGAGCAGCGGCAATAGAGTGAGAATAATTACATGGTTACTTAGGTTCATTTTATACACAACTTGATGGTACTGCTGTTTGCTTGATTTGTTTCTGCTTTTTTGAGTGGAAAGGAGTATATGGGTATAAGAGCATAGGGGAAATAGAACAGATTAGAGAAGCAAGATGTTTTAACTTTCTGTGTGTGTACATGAACACATGTATATGTCTGTGTGTGTAGAGGGTGAGTGGTACAGTAAAATAGAAATGTAGATTAGATTGTAGCAGCTACAAAGAGAGAGACAAAACAGGTGAGAGAGATTGTGAGAACAAAGACTGAAATAAAAGAAGATGAAGAAATAACAAAATGGACATCATTGTCTTCTCAAAGTATCTTCAATGAGTCCTCATACTGCATTGCTGAATGAATTCAACAGAAAGTCAGGATGGAGTCTTGCCTCTGATCTGGAGAAGAGGCTTTTGGATAAGATGAAAGGTAGGCATAACATCCATTAGGCAATTTAAGGCTGGTTAAGATGCAAGTAAGAGTTCTTCTAAAGAACAGCAGTGAAGGAGCACCAGAATTCATAACCTTCTGCTTACAGTTCTTTCCTTTTTTTTGTGAAACTTCAGTGTGCTATTAGTTATTTTAGGACAGGTAGCTTATTCAGCTGGACACTGTATCTACTCCATTACACTTACTGATTTTCAAGTGGATTTCTTTCTTGAATTTTTCAGTCGGTTTTGGCTTCTTGCCTCCTGTAGCAATAAATTTCATATTGTATGCCTGTGTTGCAAAGAAAATTCTGTTTTTAAACATTGCTGATGTAGTAAGCAGTGAGTCCATCACAGTGCTTCTGTCAAGCTCAGCTCTGGTGCTCCAACTAGGTATCATAGAATCGCAGAAACATAAAGTTTGGAAAAGAGCCCTAATATCACTGAGTACAAGCATTAACCAGCACCAGAATGTTCATCACTAAATCATATCCCCAAATGCCACATCCACATGCCTTTTAAATACTTCCATCTAATGGCATTTAAAATGCCTCAGCTTGTTCCACACAGCTGCTGCTCCACATCTTGTGTCAGATGTCCTAGAGGTTCTTAAATTGCATCGCTCTTATATGTGGGTTGAGAGCAGCACTCCTCAAGGCTTTGGCCTTAAAAGCGCTCTAAGATCCATTCACTGTACTGATTAAATCTCTGTAGATCTCCATAGCAACTTAGACAACTAGCTTATGTACAAAAATTTACATATAAACACCTAAGTATAGGTGTTCTGAACTTAAACGCTATCTTGCAAGGTTCCTTTACCGCCTAATATTAGGTCTTCAAAGTATAGCTCAACATCGCACTTTATGTAGCTTGGTTTTAAAAGGCAAATTTCAGTAAAGCAAATGTTAACCTGCTGTACCAGTTCTCAATATTACTAATTATTGTGTATAATTTATGTTTGTAATTGAATTACAGTATGAAATAAAAAGCTATTAAAACATAACTTGAAAATCCTACTTATTAACAAGTATATTCAATATTTACTAATTACTATTTTAACTTACGTTAAAAAATAATTAAACAATTCATGCGAAAATAATTTTTCATTATAAAATATAGTAAACATGGGTTTTAATTAGGGATGGGACTGAATCATAAAGTTTTGCTTCCACTTTTCTTTTAGAATGCGAAGGCTCCCAAAATTTGATAAGGTTTTAGGTTTTATCTAATTTGTAGCTGATTTTGTATCATTTTCTCTACTTAAGACCATACTTTTTGAGGTACTAGTGTTTGCAAAAGTATTTTTACACATTGTCTCTGCAGGCACTTATTTCTACTTGCTGAAATACTTCACAAAACAATAGTTTCCTTTATACAATGTCAGAGACTTTAACAGGATTGGATTTCTTGGACTATCAAGTCAAGTATATATACTATAATCCATTTCATAAACTGAAAAAGTTTCACATATGAATTTTTCCTGATCTAACTGTTCTTCTGGTCATGGATGTCCTGTTCAGAGTATTTTAGATAAAATGTCATCTATGTATTTAAGAAGCTCAATATTACTCTATTTCTACTGTTTTATTCAATATATCCTAAGTTTTCATTTACCATTTTCATTGTCACATCTGATGGCATGTTCTAGTCAACTAAGGTAGTATTCTCTTGACTGCAAGAAGACTGCATTTTAATTCTTTTTAAAAGCTTAGGTAGAAGTTTATTCTTCCTTCACAGAGGGAAGAAATCTCAGGGTGCAGTTCATCTCATCCCAAGGCAGATGCCTAAAGTTGGTTTAAGTACTCCCTTCTTAAAAGTGCCTATTTCTCTTTGCTGACTGCAAAAAGAGTTCAGGATGATCAGTTCTGATATAAATGTCTAAAATGTGCCATCTAAGAGTTTAACTAAATTTCACTCTGTACTAAGAGATTGGTAGCTTGAGTCTTCTCTCCTCTTCTTCCTTTTCAGTTTAAAATCTCATGATTTGTAAGTAAAATCCAATTTTCAGATAATTTTGAGTTCATGCTCTTAAATTTAATCTGATGTACTCCTCAAGACTCTTCACATATTTCTGGTGCATTTAATTAGTCCTCTGATTTCACAATGGTTTCTCAACTTAGAGTTGTCAAGTCATGTAATTCAATAAAAGGTAAAAATAAAAATAATAACCCTCCCACATATAAAAGCATTAAATAATAGCTGTCTGTCTTCCTCTTGTCAACTATTCCAAAGTTAGACTCATTCAATTCTGATAGTTTCCTCTCTGTCATTACACGTGGAGAAAAACATCTCAAACAGTTCTTTAAATAATCAATTATCCTAGTACAAATCTTCATTTTCTTCACATAGGCTGATAATTTCCATCTGGTACTGTTTCTATTGAAGTCCAGATACATGAATCCTAATACAATTCTCTTGTCTAGAAAATAATTTATCAAAAAGAATGAGCTATCTTATTCTATTGCTTTAACATTTTTCAACAAACTTTAGCAAATCCATGCTGCATTCTATCCCATTTTTAGTTCTCTTTTTGATTTCAAAGACTATAGAAACATAAAATTGGTAATAATCCTAACAGGCTAAAGTGAAACTAGGCAATATAATGAGGTTTATAATAAGAGATACATATTTTTTCTTTAATTTTCCAAATAGGTAAGGTTTTTCCCTTTGGAGCTTAACACTGCTCTTACCTGGTATTTTCAGCCAGAAATATAGTATCATTACTTTTTGGTGTTAAAGAACAAAGGAAATCATGTTTCAATCTTTCATACTTTTTTTCTTGGTGCTATTATTCTATCAGCTTTGATATTTTTCTAACCTTTGTATTATTTTTGACCATGCATTAGTTCATGGATTTGTCTCTGTCATCACTACATGGTTTATCTTCTACTTTCATGACTATACACCTGCTGAAAACTTAAACAATACCTTTATCTCTAATCCTTTTTAACTTTGCAGCTGCTTTCTTTATAGCCTTCTATAATTTCATGACATCTAGATTTCAGAACATACACATTCTCATATGAGCATTATGGTCAACTCTCCTGGTTGCCCATTTGTTTCAAAATCAATCGAAATGTTTCCTCTTTTCAATTGTGTATATGAAATTCCTAACAGATCTGAATTTAGTGTCACATCCTCCCTCACTTATTCTTCAGGATATATTCCCCTCTTTAATAGTACTCATTAATTCTAGCTTTATTTTATTCAATAAAATAACTTAGTTTTGAACTAAATCGATTGCATAACGAAATGCTGCTCTGACTTTGATCAGCAAAGAGTAGCCACAACTTTTTCCACCACCCAGGATTTTACTGACAAGGTACAGTTTGAAGTCCGGGTTCAGATCAGAGGAATCCACAACTCATTCCTTCTTAGCTGCCTCTATGATTGCTGACAGAGACTCCTTTGATGTGTCAGTTGTTAACTCTCATACTTTCAGACTATTACTTTAAGTAAGATTTCAAATTATTTCCTGTAATCTCCATATTCCTTAGCCACCAATAAAGGTTGCTTGATTTTTGCTTTCATTAGATTATAAATGATAAAAAATAAATGATTTAGACATCAAAATCCCAGTCTTATATGCATTAGGGTTTCTAGAGCAGAAAATATTTTTAATAATTTTGTCTATGTCCCATTTGGCTGACTGCTGTATTACTATAACATCATTCGGTATCATTAATCTACCCTACTTTAGGAATCAACAACATGTCTAAACACCACTGCCGATGAGGCACATGCACTTAGTCAGAGTTAAATAGTCCAGTACCAAATACCTGATTTTCATATCTATCTTCACTGTAGATTGCATGAACCTTTTCCTGAGGAATACATACTTTTACTAGTATCCATATTGAGAAACCAGCTGATAACAAACATTCCTGGAAGAGGCTGCAATATGTTCTTTGAGCACAACCCAGATAAGGCTAATGTCTGTATCACCCCTTGACTGCTCTCATGCTTTTGGATGGGCTGTTGTTACCTGGATTGTGAGGGGGATGATCAGAGATTTTACCTCTGAGTGAGGAAAACAGACATCAGGGAAGGATTGAGTGCAAAGGCCAGAACTGGGGCAGAATTACATATCTTATGCACAGAATCTAGCATCTCATCTCCAAATTTGATCTGCAAAGTAAAACAATCACTCCAGATGGCCAACATAGTCGTGGCATATGTGAGAAATGCGCTGTGGTATATTTAGGAAATTCTGAAGGATGTGCTTATATGACCAACAGTGTCCTGTGATATTCAAGTCCTTAGAAGAATGTGTGCGAACGCCAACTTCTAGTGACTTGGTATGTGGGCAAGATGAAAAACTAACAAGAGTATTTGCCAAGGATGTTGATGAATCTCATGGAAATCCTCAAGGTTAAGAATTATCGGACAGAGTGAAGACATACCACCATATCACTGGCCAATGACCCAACCTGAGGGATCACATGCATCTCCAGAGATACCCAAAGGAGTGAGCACAGGATAGAAGATATCACAAAGCTGGTACATTGCCTACTCTGAGACTCTCATGTCAGACCTTGTTGAAGAAAGCTTTGGAAGTTAGACACAAATATGAATTTCATCTTTGTGGCATCTTGTCTATATCCTCTTGAATCTATTCCTGTAGTTTCTAATAAGATTCAATTGTAAGCCCTGAGTGAGTATCAGCAGAAGTCTGGTAAATGAGGAGGCAAGCAAGAGGAATTGAAGAGAATAACTTAGCTGCTGAAAAGACTTGGTTGATCACCTCAGGACAGATTTGTATTCATTTTTTTCTGCACTAGGTGAAAATAAATCTACTGAAGTAAATAGAGCAATAGTTTGAAAAGTTTGAACTCGTCTGACCCTAGAGGTTTAATATTTCATAATTGTATCTAGTGTAGCTCTAAAGTTTGGTCTTTATATAACATAATTCCATTTAGATGCATAAAAATATTCAAAAATCACAAGAAACCTGATCAATAGGAGGAAATATGCAATTAGTCTGGCCAATACATTTTTTTTGTATTTTTGAGGTGTAGAGAAATGTTCTGATGTGTTTAGCTGTCAGCCATGATTTGGAGTAGTTTGTAGTAATAGGTGTCTCATCTCAAAGCCGTTCTCCAGTCCTGTCATTCTTACATTATTTAAGTGAATTCCAAACATGTATGTTGTTAGTAGTTTAGAGTTCCGACTGTTACCGCCAATTAAAAGTTAGTTACCTCAAATCAAAAGACAATTTATGAGATTTTTTTGCTGCAAAATTTATCAACTTTTCTCTATCCCACTGAGGCTTGTTTTGTACAATCAGTGACTTCAACATGATCAGTTAAAAAATCCTAACAACACTCTGTGGCATTTTAGTTAATTTCTCTATTAGGGAAATTTCTTTTTTCCCAGTCCCTAATGATGGGTTGACATTCAGTTATGATGTGACTACCTGTACCAGGAGAATTATTAATGAACATTTCATAAGAGTTGCTTGATTTAATTTTGTTGGTGTTTAATTAGTCCAAAGTTAAGTGATAAAATGAAGTTTGGAAGGTGAAGACTCTTTCTGAATTTGTAAAATTTCTACATAATCTATAATGATAATTAAAACATTTTTCCCTATATGTATGTTTTTATGTCTGACAACTTAAGCCTGACAGAGTCTACAATGGTTTTGGCACCTAAATCCTTCTTTCCTCCTAGAAAATCTTCCTTGTTCATGCTCATGCTATGTATTGTTTACAAATTAACAGCAAATAGCACTTTCATCTGGTGTTCGATACTTCTGCAACATAATGGCTGCATGTTAATAGCAGGCTGTGGTTGTCAACGGCAACAACACAGCTTCTGCATTGAAAAGCAAGTACCATTTAGTGAGACCAGACATACATATCCCAGTTTGCTGGACTCCACCGTAAATTCTCCTATGGCAGGAGCTGAATAAACAATATCTCTTCCGGTGGATGCCGTAAGCAGGCAGTCGTCAGACAGATCACATGTAAAACTGAAATGTCAGGGGCTTTGCGCCTTGGAACTAAGCAGAGGGCTGAGGAGGGGTCATCAGGACAGTTTGTCTCAGAGTTAGATACCACAGCATTGAGACAGGCACCTGAAATCCTTGAGGTAGTAAGAGAAAAAGAGGGTCATTCAGTTAATATTCACAAACGAACAAGCAAACAAATGAAAAAACCCTTGTCAAATCACCATTTCTTTCTGAAGCCTATATAATTTCAGTCATTTTTCCTTTGCTAGGAAACCATAGCAACTTTAAGCTCTGGTTTTGTTCTGCAGTGCAAATGCACAACTGGATTTAAAATGTTGGGATTGAATGTTGTTTAATGAAGAAGTACGAAAATATTTCAGCGCAGTTTATTGTATTGAAAGTTAAGCTCCATTTTGTGATACACTGATACTATTTATTTATTTATTTTGTTTAAGCTATGTTTGCAAAGAAATTAACTCCACTTGGGATTCTCCCATAAAAGTGAAAGAAACTGACTGACGTCATTGCAAGGCCACTCTCAACTATTTTTGAAAGGCCATGGTGATCGGGTGAGATTCCTAAAGACTAGGAGAAGGTAAATATCACTCCTATTTTTGTGAAGGGGAAGAATGAAGATCTGGGGAACTACAAGCCAGTTGGCTTCACCTAAGTCCTTGGGTAGATGATAGAGCAAATAAACTTGGAAAACCTTTCTAGACACAAGGGACATGACAGTGACCAGAAACAATAAACACGGGTTTACAAAGGGGCAATCATTCCTGACCGGCCTGATAACCTTCCATGATGAAATTGCTAGCTTGGTGGATGAATGCAGTGCAACACAATGCAGTGCAGATGGGCTGTTCTGCCCAAGGCTTGTGGAGCTCTGGGGTAGGATGGGATGGTCCAGCCAAGGCAGAGGAGGTTCTGGGATGGAATGGGTGGGGACAGCACAGGTGTACCCGGGGGGAGGCCTCAGTGCACAGTTCAGTGGGATTGTTTCTGCCCTGACTCCTGAGTACTGCTCGGCAATGCAAGGGAAACAGAGCTGGCAAAAGACCAGGAGAGAGGCTTGTGCCTGCTGCTTTCCCTTCCAGAGCCAGTGAGGCCCTGGCGGAAGGTTAAAGACATCTGAATAGGCAGCGAGGTGCCCTGGCCTTGGGGGAACTATGCCTGGGCTGTGCAGTGTGGAGGACTCAGGGAGGGCCTCTGGGGCTCCCATGGGAAGGGTAGGGTGTGAGCCCGGTGAGATGCAGGAAGAGCTGCCATTCCCGGCCCCTCGGGTCCTGTACGCTGCAACCCTGCAGAGGACAAAGGGACAGAAAGGTAGGGGAACACAAGTGCTGATACCATGGTACAGGTCACAGAATTGTCTGAGGAAGGGACCTGGAAAGATCCAGTCTCCGGCAGCCATTAGAAGGTCCTGGAAGGCTCTCTGCAGTTTTGGCAGTTGCCACAGCAGTTGCTACTGCAGTTGAAGGCTGCACTTCCAGCCTGCCACCTGTGCTCTGGCTCTTAAGGTAGCTAAACCTCACCCTCTTATTCCATTCCTCCAGCCCACACCAGCCATACAGGTGAGGCCAGGGTTTGACCCCAAACCGGGGACTTGAAGAGGTGGCGTGGCTGTACCTGACCCAGTACTGGCAGCTGAAGAAAAGGCCAAACAGGGAATAACGCAAAGCTTCCAAATCCTGGAGGCACTTGCTTGGAGGAGCACTTCCCATAGTGGGATTAGCCACATCTGAGCCAGACTAGCTGGAAGGATGAGGCTAGGATCTTACTAACTAGAAATCAGCTTTGCAGAAATTACTTACGGGTCCTGGTCTATAACAGGCTGATGGAACAAAAAGCCAAGAATATAAAAAAAATAAAAGGTTGGTATTGGACTGGATTTTTAAGTATGGGGCTGGATTTAACGACCGGACTTTTAGATTGGATTTTTACTTCTAAATTTCCAGACTGTTTGGGTTTTTTGAGATGTGGAAACATACCAATATGGAAAATGTACTTTCTTAGAAAGAACTATAATAGTGCTAGATGTACCACAGTGAAATACAAAGCTTTATCAATTATTGGTTGGCTATGTTTTTGCTTTTCTTTTCGTTCTTTTACTGGTTTTATGTTTTGTTTCATTGCTTTTTGGTTTGCTGCTTTCAGATGATCACCAATCTGTAAATCAGAAACATTATATTAAATGCTATACTGTGTAGCCTAGATCCAAGATAACCTTACGATGCCCATGAAAACTGCTCTCAATATGAATTTTTGAACATTTCTGAAAAACAGAAGTAGAGATGTGTTATGTTGTTTTATGAAATATGGATACCTCTAAGGGAGGAAGGATAGAAGGTATAGCTATTTAATGTTCATATAACTGCCTGTAATTTTGTTTGAACTTTGTAGCCTAGTACAGAGCCACTTGCCTCCTTTCTTTTCCTTAACTAACTTGTCCATCCCTTAAATTATTGCTGGAATTTGTGAAAATTTGATTTTCAGGTAGAAATTAAGTCACCTGGAATGAAACACTGTACAACACTGTTGACTTCATGCATAGTATGACTACCACTAGAGAAGGAAGTAAAATACAAAATATTTCTTGTTGTGTTTACATTTGCTTCTCACACAAGTCTTGCAAGTAGTGTGTCAATGAAAAGAAAAATTAATGTAAATTATATATATCAAAACACACATGTATATAAATGCACACTTAATTCTGGTTCACAATAATTTTGCTCTCATAAAAATTCTAAATAAATAAAATCAAAATACTAGATATAGAAGTAATTTACTTTGGAGAATAAAGCTAATGTAATTTTGTGATCCCTGCCATCTAATTTTCCCATCAAGAACCTGTTCCATCATGTAATGGAGGGTACAATTCACCAGACCCATTGTGGCAATGGTCTCCAGAACAATCTATGTGGGTTGCACAGGCTGGTCAGAGTGTCTGTCCTGGTTTCAGCTGCAAAAAAGTTAATTTCTTCACAGTTCTGTTACAGCACTGTGTTTTGGATTTGGAAGGAGAGTGATGTTGATAGCATCCTAATGTTTTTGCTTTATGCTATGTTGTGTTTATCTCAAGTCAAGGACATTTTTCCATTGTCGCATGCTCTGCCAGTGAGGAGGGATGCAAAACAAACCGGGAAGGAGCACAGCTGGGACAGGTGACCCAAACTGACTGAAAGGATGTTCCACAGCACAGAACATTCTGCCCGGTATGTAAACTGGGGGGAGTTACCCACAAAGACAGCCTGTCTGGGCTCGGGAAAGGGGCTCTGACATGGTCAGCAAGTGGCGAGCAATTGAATTCTGCATCACTTGGTTTTCCCTTTTTATTAAAATTTACCATGATTACTGTATTTTATTTTATTTTAAATTATTAATCTGTTCTTATCCCAACGTGCAATTTTTACTTTGATTCTCCTCCCCATTCCCCTGGGGTGGGGGGGGCAGAAGCAAGGGGTTGAGTGATCAGCTGTGTGGTGCTTAATTTTCAGCTGAGTTTAAAACCATGATAGTGTCATAGTGAGTTCAGGGATTTAGTGGCCCAGTAATTTACAGTTCATAGAGAATTGCTTTTAGGTCCAAGTCTGGGTAGGTCTGTCAGCCAGGGAAAAGTAAAAAAAGGGTACTCAGGTGGGTTACAGCTGTTCCAGACACCACGACAATGCTGTACTAAGATTACATTTATAGGATAGGAATAGAATATACTTACAGATATATTATATTTTATGTGTGCTACCCATGAAAATTTACATTCAAACACCATTGCTTCTCTAGGTTATCACAGAAAATTCAATCTAGGTAAGAATATATAGCTTTTGAACTATACCTTGTGTTTCAAAGAATGGAATTTTTCGTCGGAACTTGAAGATACTCTATATCCAAACTGGTAAATTTTTATTATTTCTGAAAATAACAAACTTTTAACTTTTGAACATCAAATCTGATTTCAGGTGTTTATTTTGAAATTTGCGAAACGATTTCATAAACTATAGTCCCATTTTACTATCCTTACTGTGAAAGACCAGATCAGATGGGTTTTTACCTGGCATCCCAATAATATGAAAGTATATTTGTCTGTTTAAGCATGTTGGGATTGATGGAGATCAACAGAGAATGACTCTGCTCGATATTAGTTTTATAAGCATTTAAAAAGGGCAGGTTAAAACATCAAATGTTTGAAACAGCAGTAATGTGGAGACCTTGACTGCAGGTGATAATGCTATAAACCTTTGTACACTGTGCAGTAGCGGTGCCAAAGCTGATTCTCACATTTACTCAGAGGCATAAGATTTGGCATAGGAATCAAATTTTACAGTTTAATTGAGTAAATAGAAAGTGTGAATTTCTGTAAGAAAGAAAATTAAAATCTCAGTAGAAAGATGAAAATCTGGAAAATATTTTTTCTTTAAATGTAAGTTGAGGATGAGGTTTATGTTATTTCTTTATACATAAGAAGATAAAAAAAGGTAATGAAGTTGCATCTGTACACTCTCTTTTGAGTATATATTGGATTCATCATGGCAGACATTTAGAAATGTGATTTTTTGTGAACTTTGAGTACAGACCAGCTGATTATTCAATAAAGCTGCTGCATAGCATTCTTACTATTTCTTAAAAAAATAAATGATTACCATACTTTCCACAATTTTCACAGATTTATTTCCATTAGTTTTTGCTTATTTCTATTAATAAAAACAGCTCCTTATTTATAACTGTAACAATACTACTTATCTATATTATATGCAGGACCACAGACCACATCCTAAAGACCTGTTTCCTTCTCAACAGCATGTCCAGGAGCCATGTCCAGGAATTAATACAAAAACTGTTAATCTTTTCATGTCTAAGGCATATTTTGAGATTTTTTTTTCTCATAGAGGATCATGGCCCAAAATATCTTATAATATATAATATTCTTAGTCTGTGTGTAGAGAAAAAAAAAGTATATAAATGTATATAAATTCAAGTATGTATAAATTCTATAAAATTTCTATTTTTTTTAGTCACTTCATGAGAAGTCATGTTCCACTTTGTGGAACAGGAAAAATTGCCAGTCATTTATTTAAATAATTGGTATTATAAAAATTCCATTCCACTATCTGATTTTTCCATCTGGTTGTTGCAAGAGATGTCTGAATTTTCATAGTGAAGAAGACAGTAAAGTTCCCAGAGGAAAGAACCCTCAGTCCATCCCTCTCCTACCAGTTTGATACCAGGACCAAGAAGAGATGACAACTGACTGGGGAGAGGCTGCAAGTCAGCAGGAGAGCATCTGAAGAGAAGCACAAAGGAATTCCAGCCACTCCAGCCAGCAGGAGAGGCCCAATTTGCTTCTAGGCAAACACCATGGGGAATAAACATGAGGAATTAGAGGCATGTGCATGCCTGTAGGGCTATGATCTTACTGACATCACAGAGATATGATGGAAGGATCCCTGTGACTAGAATGTTGGAATGAAAGGATACAGGCTCTTTAGGAAAGATAGACAGGGAAGACAAGGTGAGGGTGATGCATCCAAATAAATTGCATCACCAGCAATGTCTTGCTGAACTTAACTACTGCTCTTTGCAAGCAGATCTTGCCAAAAATTCTCCTAATTCAAAGCACCTTCAAAAGAACAGTGGTGTCCTAATATAACCTCAGTCAATAATCAAAGTTTCAGTTTAAACTTTTTGAATATTTGTTTTTTTTCTAACTGTCCTTATCACATTCCTTAATAAAACCAGAACTCAATGTACTATGGATGGATGCAGATTATTAGCCTCCTCTTTCCCTGGGTCATGGAATATCAAAACACTCAAAACTAGAGGCAATTGAAACGTATCTATATGTTTACAGAGGATATACTTCCAGTGAATGGGCAATAATACATTAGATTAATCCATGCTTTTTGTATTTTTTTTTATCTGATTCAATGAGCATATGCATTTGCACATAATTTATATATAATGGTCCATTTCAAAAATATATTTTGGTTTCTATCTATCTATCTATCTATCTATCTATCTATCTTTGTAATTCAAGCAAACAGTTTGCTGTTATTGGATATTATTCTGGTAAGAAAAAAAAAGCATCAAAAACCCCCACACGAACACAACTCAGCATTTTCAGGATTTATTGCAGAATCACTAAGATTAGCTGGTTGACACTATAACCTTGAAAGGGAGGCACAATGAATATTAAAAAATGTAATGTCAAGCCAATAGACTTTTTTCTCAGAATGCAAGAGCAATAATATAACAAGTATTTAGAGAGTTTGCCCTTGACTGAATCTTTGCCTGAGTGTTTACTTGGAGTACTGTTGCATTTGGGAAACATAATTTTTTCAATTAATTTCATGAGGTATCTAACAGTAAGTTGGAAAAGGAAGAAATGGACTATTCAATACAGCATATAATTAATCTTTAGTGCTCATCTTTTTGACTGCACTCATTAAACATCATTGAGTTTGTATGTGTCATCTTGAAAAATCAGGTAGCATAAAGTAGGCACTTGAAAAGTGATTGTTGTATCATGAATCACTTCATACAGACAGACCATGAATGCATTTAGGATCATTATTAGAAGAAGGCTCTTAACATTAAACTAGTAAGGTTCTGGAACTGCCTTTTAACTAGAATGTTGACAGCAAGGAACCTAAAAATATCATGTGAGCACAAGTCTCATGTGAGTTTAAAAGACCACTATGTGCTGTAGTACAAGGGGCGGCACTTCCTACGTACTTAGGAACAATTTTGCCACATGATTTAATGGCATGTAAATATCAGGCATGGCACTGCATCCTATTTTGATTCCCAGTTCAGCTTTGTTACTTATGTATACACCCTTCTAAATATCTAAGAAAATATTAGTCTTTGCAACTGAGTACATGACAAGATTGTGGTAGCAGGGGAGCTTCAGGGGTGGCTTCTGTGAAAACATGTCAGAAGTTGCCACCATGTCTGACAGAACCAATGCAGGCCAGATCCAAGACAGACCCACTGAGAGCCAAAGATGACCCCACCAATGATGGAGAAAAACTGCCATGTAACAGAAAATGTGAGAGAGGACTGAAAATATGTGACAGAAACAGCCCTGCAGAACCAAGATCAGTGAAGAAGGCAGGGAAGGAGATGCTCCAGGCACTGGAGATGTCCACCTGCAGCCCCTGGAGGACTCCTTGTCAGAGCAGGTGGATATGCGCTGAAAGAAGTTGTGACCTTATGGAAAGCCCAGACCAGAATGGGCGCCTATTTAATGGTGTGACCTATACAGCTAAATAGAAGAGGACCATTTTGAGTTCAAGAACTGGCTCCCTGATCATTCAGTGTCTCACTATGAGTTTACTACTCACCTCATGTTCTGATGGCTCCAGAGTGTTCTGTCTAAAACAAATGCACCAAAGGAAATGTGATACAAGTAATGATGGGAATTGTTCTGTGCTGCTTGGTTTGGATGCAGGGTATTGTCCCTGTATCTCTTTAAGCGGTGTAGACATATCAAGCAATCATTTACAGCATTGGTAGGAACTGAGATACTCATTTACTATATTCAGTTACTAAGAGGTATCAAGTTTCTTATCCTGTTGATTAAAAATGAAGTTGTTGATATGATACCACACGATGCAATTTCTGTGTTCCTACTTTGCTATCAATAAATACAAAGAAAAAGCATTAAATAGTTAGAAAATGAAAAAAAATGAAGTTCTTTCCATTGATTGGAAATTGGTTGGAAGCTAGGCAAGATCTGAGGTAAAGAATTTTCAAATAGCAGTGCTATTTTGAAGATTTTTTTTTTTAACAGATTAATAGTTAAGATAGTGAATATTGATTTGATATTCCTGCTTTTACAGAATCACATATAATGTGAAATTAATCACTTATACAAACTTTTCACAAATGCTTTTTCATCTCTTAGTAAATGCCTTCAAGCTATGGCAGGTACTCATGAAAGGGTCTGTAGAGAAAAGAACAAAAAAAATGCAATTTACAGAACAACATTCTGTGCTTTCAGAGTAAAACTGGAAAATGTTGTCCATCAAATGTGTAAGTGAATCTGAATTGAATTAAATCTTTTTAGTCTTGTTTTTCTACCTGAACAAGTCCCCCATAAAATGTTCCTTATAGGTTGAAGAAAGGAAGGATATGAAAATATATGAATGTTTCATACTTGTGTCATGTCTGCTTCTTCTCATGAGCCAACACCTGGTCTAAATACCAGGCAAGCAAAGTAGCTTATTGATTGTATTAGTGTGTACTATCCTATTCTGTTAGTCTCTCTTTTCCTTTCCTTCTTTCAGTGAGAAGAGACAGACCAACTATTTTGTAAGCCATTGATTCTCTCTTTTCAACTGGAAAAATATAGTTCATTAAGTATCCAGTCAGTTTAATTTAATTTCCTTGGGTTTCTGTTAGAACACTTGAGCTGAATTTTTAGTAATTGAAGGTAAATCTTGATGCTGTCAGTTGAGGCCTGGCAGAGATATTGCTCATATTACTGGATTAAGATTAACAGTTTTATCAATTCTGGGATCACTATGTGGTCATTTTTAGGTACAGTGTTTTTGCCTTTTCGCTCATATTTTATCACTGGAGGCTTGGCAAACTTATTCAATTTTGTATCACAACTGAAATGGGATGCTCCAGTAACTTCCGAGTTGTGGGACAGAGTTTGTCCACTTCTCTTTATTTGAGTGAGTTCTTTTCTCCACTTATCTCTATCTGGACAGATAGAATTCTGCATACATGTCTTCATTCTTATTTTCCTTGTTTTGGTTTACTTCTTTAGCAGAAAATTATAAGCAAATTATAGAAGAAAATTATAGGTTGTTTTTTAGCCACAATAAATTCATTTAGCCTTATTCCAATTTTCACAAGAAATAGGATCCACTTCTGCTTTCCTTTTTCAGTTTTAATGTCTGATGAAAATGAGTGGTTTCTTTTAATTTAATTAGCAATGTTTAGTACTGGAATTTTTGTCTTTCTTACTTCATTCCTTTAGTTTCTGATCTGACTTCACTTTCAGGAAGTTACGTTCCTAAGTGAGAGGATTTTCCATTTTTTCACTACCTATGTGCCAATGCAGTTTTCTAAAATCTTTGCATCTCTTGGATGTTTTATTTTACATTTTCCAGAGGTCATAAAAACTGTGAAATTCCTGTAAGTTTCAAAAATGAAATTTTTAATGTCCTCACATCAGGTAACTTGGCAACATAAACCCATAATTCATTCAATTTCTAAGTACCTACTAAGGAATATATAGGGATAATTTATTTCATGCCAAAAATGCAACCCAAAACTTCCTTACTGGTACTTTTACTTTTGTGGTTCTTCTCTTCTGTTGTCTGGCCTCATGTTTAAAGTGTTTATTCAGAAAACTAATGTGAACCCTTGCCTTTTAAATACTTTATCAGAGGTAAAAAATACTAGATCATTTTTCACATCTTTTAGTTAAAAACATTCCAAGATTTTCTACAAATCCTTTCATTATTTTCCGTCTTGTTTGCTTAACAGATTGCTTCCTTTGCTTTCCAAAGTATGCCCTTTGTCAACCGGATATTTGTTTATTCCTCACTTTAATTAAAACTGGTGAACCTTGATTACTGGCATCATTTTGTTTTATGCACCAGACTATGCCTTCACAGCTTTGACAAACCAATACCAAAATAATTTAATTTGTCATCGATAAGGTGAGTATCTGGTGGGGAGCCAGTGTAGCTATCACATCCAGAACATAAGCTGTTATATTTGGCTTCTTTCATTTTGACAATTTCTTCTCAGAATTCAGTAAGCATGCACACATCTCTACATAAGAGACCTGCACCTGAAATAACCATATGTTCCAGCAATTTAATCTCTCCCTGACCAGCCTTGACAGTGAATGAAAATATGGCCTACGTTTTGGGCCACATGCAATGAATCAAGCCCTTGATCTGTCAGTGGTAGCGGTTTTGCTCTGGCCTGCTCTACCTTTGCAAGTCTCCAGTGTATCTCATTTGTTCACTTTGGCATCATACACAGCTTCTTCCTCGGTGTTTTTGGTGCTTATACAGTTCCAGAGGTGATTTTTTCCTACTTGTCCAGTTATTCAGCCTCTGATTATAGTTTTTAAGATATTTTATATTACTTTCATGTTTTCATCTGAACTGCATCATCACTTCCACTTGTATTTGAAATTGTCCCATAAATTTCAAAAAGCAGCAATTCATATTGAATTAGCTTCTTTCCAAAACATGTCTGAGACTAAGATGCAGCCATGGGTTGTACATCCTGGCTTTTTTTGTTTCCTCTATTCTGGAGAACAAGCAACTGTGAAATCTTCCTCTAAATTTTAACCAGTTCTTTTTCTGTGTTATCACCATTACAGTATGCTGATTGTTTATATTTTAAACTCCCTTTGTTTAATGCCAACCAAAGGAATGGAAACTGCTCCTAAATTATGGGTCCCTGGGAGACAGTTTTGCCAAATTATGAGCAAATAACTACGCAATCTTAAGAAGATCTATGCAACTTTCTGCCTTTTAGCCTTTCAAGGTGTCACGGTTTAGGAACACTGTTTTCAGTGTAGCACTCCAGTGTAGATAAAACCATGTGCTGCATTCTTCTCCTCACCCTCCAACTGGAGGCAAAAATGCAAAGATCATGCATTGAGATAAGAAAAATTTATTGGAAACAGCAATGAAATAGGAAAAAAAACAGTAACAGCAATATTAATAACAAAATGTATAAGAAAAGGAAACTATTTACACAGAAAGTCCCCTACAATAAACAAATATTGGACTACTCTGTCCGCCATGGGTTTTTGACCATTCTCCCCACTAGCACTGACATGAAGTGGTATAGAATTACATCCACACCCTGGCCACAACCCCTTCTAGCAACTGCAAAACATTAACCCTGTCCTGGCCAAAACTATGACACAAGGTAATGGTATATTTTTATTTTATTTGGTTTTTAGATTAAGAAAACAAACTCTCCAGAAAGTGAGATAGTTTTACTGTTTTTAAAGAAACAACTCTTAAACTTGTTCATTCAAAAAATATTTTTCAACTTAATGAAATTTATTAATTATATGGAGTGTGAATTCTACCTTTATGAAACTTATTTTGCACTCACAAAATATGAATATAAAAACTGTACATCTGAAATATATTTGTGAATGTTATCATAAGAAGTTAGAGCCTATTTAACTTATTATAGTGTGATCAAAAAGAAATACTTTGTACTGTACTGTGAGTACTGGTGTTTTGTAAGTGTAATTGTTGTATTCTTCCATTATCTGCGATATATCATGTGTAGTTAATTTGTTATTTATCTTATGGAGCAATTTTTTTTCCCAAGGTTTAATAAAAGCTTGTCTTTCTGATTATGATGTTCAGCACATTCTAGCCACTCGATTTTTTAGCATGCAATACGTAGTGAAAGGAAACTTCAGCCCACCCTATCTGCCTCCTTACTAATGCATGCCAATAATTGCTAGTGACCATTTATAGCTCTGAATAATCTGTCTTTCCAAGACTGCTAATCATTTGTCATTGATATTCATTTCTTTGCCTCATTTTTTGCTTTCAACATATCACAAGCTGAAGTCAAATATTATCACACTTCAAAAAAGGCAGTCAATTATGATCTGTTTTCCTAAGTCTTTCTATGAAAACTGGTTGGAAAGCCTTCACAAGGTCATCTGCAGAATGGCAATGCCACAGTTGCTTAAAAGCAACCCAGAGTTTCACAATTTCTTTCTAAGCATGTGACTGGAAAGGCTAATTTTGGTGTCCTCAAAAGGAAATAGAAGCCATAAAGAAAACACAGTATATGGATACTTGTGCAAAGCCACTTGCTTCATGCACGTGCAGTGATTCACTTGGACTGCAGGTTCAAGACAGCTAGCATGGCTTCAGCAACAGAAAATCCTGCCTGACCAGCGTAGAGGCTTTTTATGATGGAGCAACAATATCAGTTGATGATGTAAGAGCTACAAATATCATTTACCTGGACTTCTGGAAAGCCTTTGATTAGGAAAAAAACCTTTATGGTGAGGGTGGTGAGGCACTGGAACAGGTTGTCCAGACAAGTTGTGAATGCCCGGTCCCTGGAAGTGTTCAAGCCCAGGCTGGATGGGGCTCTGAGCAACCTGGTTGGGTGGAGGATGTCCCTGCCAATGGCAGGGGAATTGGAACTGGATGATTTTCAAGGTCCCTTCCCAACTCAAACTATTCTATGCTTGTATGATTATTGGCATGCAAAAGTTGTTTCTCTTTTATAGTTCTTTAGACTGACACCCTTAAGTGGTATGCAACTGCATTTCTTTCTCAAAAAAATTTAAAATCTTCCAAATGTCATCATCTTAGTAAGATATTTAACAGCTCTTATTTTCACATTTATTTTTGGAACAGAAGCTTACGCATTTGCTGCAAACAGAGCTTAGGATTGAAGTCCTCATTAGTCTTAGGTAAATATTTTAAAAATGCTGTTGTTTTTAGGCAAGAGTGTGTTAGAAGCTGATGAGTAAGCTAGACATAAAATCATTTTTAAAGAGCTGTGATCATGAATACATTAGTAACAGGCTGAGGATAATAAAATTATCATAAGGTGGAATTTATGGTTCTTTTTAAAGAAGGTGTGATTCTTCAAAATGTAATTGAGTGCTTAGCTGAACTTATGTTGTACACCAGGGGTTGCTTCAATCTGAGGACTTGAGTGTTTCCTAAGGGAAGATTTTGGAACATGTCAAGAGTGGGAAAAAAAAACCAAACCAACCAGAAGACAAAAAGAAAGAGTTCATATTAGAATTCAGAAATTATGTCCTATAAATTTTAGTTTGCATTCCTCAGACAGTCTTTCTCCTATAGTCTGAGCTGCATCTCTGAATCAATATCACAATATCATCTCTTTGTGATGAAAATAATGTATCATGAAATATTTGGCTAACTGTGCAAGATAAAAACCAGTTTTGTTGAGGATTCTAATCTATGAGAGAGACTGGTGTATGATCTCCAATTATGTTTTCCAAATAACAATATTTTCCCTTACATAAATTTGGGGTTTTTTTCTATATAAATTGGTATTATCCTAGGCAAAATACGTATTTTTAATAAAAATGCTATGTTATAAATAAATCTTTCCAGGTTCTAAAAATTATTTGAGCATAATTTTTTCAGCTAGATCTAATCATTACTTCAAAGACAGGGCATATTACAAAAAAATACTAAGAAGAATGTTGTGAAATTGCATTTTAAAATAAACTTAGTTCAAGAAATGCACTAACTTCCCATAGACTTCAGATTTTAGGTACGTAAATGAAAAGGATTTCTGAAACTTTTTTCAGAAGCTGCATAAGATTAGTAGCCTGTATACCTGCCAGGGAAAGGTTTTATGCAAATATAAACAGCACATTTGCCTATTTACAAATGCATATTAGGTTTTGTGTTGTACATTATAACTAAAGTTAACCAGAATTATTTCCCTCATAAAAATCTCTGATTTATGAGGAAACAAACAACTCATATCCCAAATAATTTTGGATCTGAAGTGCAATCACAGTGCTTTATGGAAATGGTACTTCACAGATAAATCATTCTTGAAAAAAAAAGAAAAAACAAATTGTATCTGACAAAAGAAAATATTGCTAATATGACTACAAACCAACCAACCAAAACCCACTCAATGCTTCAATTTAACCTAAACATATACTGACCTCAGCTGAGCTTATCAAAATAGTCACAGGACTTAAGTGATAACTGAGTAATAAGGACAAAAAACAGGTTCATTCTTTAGTTCAAATTGCAGAGTAGCGTGGTATCAGGGCTGCAACTATGTGCACATGCAGCACACTTCAGTTATTAATTCTCTACATGATCCAGCAACTCCCCAGCCAGTCATTTACATAGCAGGTGCAACTATCTTGAGATACAAGATCTTTCACTGAATCTTCACAATTAAATATTTGACTATTACAGCAAGCTCCTGGCTGGGCATTTTTGACTCTTCCATTAGTTCCCTGTTGCACATTTTTATGTTTATATTTGTCATTGAACATCCTGAGCAAAGCATCCAAGAGGATATCTAACTGATTCCTGTTGCAGTGTTGACCAAATTGTGCACAGACATAAATGCCCACTTCTGCAAGTGGTCAATAGAAACTGTAGAAAAGGGCACTTAGAATGTCTGTAAGATATTAAAGAGATGTTTCATATCTAACAAGATATAAAACCAGCAGAACAATAGCATTAAATGTTGTGTATGTTGAAATGGTCATCTTGGAAATGAGAAAAACAAGCAGTTTTGAAGACTTTCCCCAGCTCACCTAAAAATACCATTGTAATGACTCTTACAACAGTGACTCCAACTACTACCAGCTAGTGAATGACCACCTATTTTTGGAGATTTGATTCCCTTAATGAGCATTACCCTATGCCAAAATCCTAATTCATTAGTGTTTGTTTGATTTTTTTTTCTCTTCCGCCTTTCAGCAAACATTCTGTCCTGTGTATCTGCACAATAACCTTAAATTTCAGGTTCAGAAACATATTGCAATCTTCAAGCATATGTAAAAATGTAATTTGAGGACTCATCTTGCAGACTTCTTACAATAAAACCATTGTTTAACCATGAGGATGCTGGTTGCAATATTTGTGCCCTTCAGATGCATTGTCTCAAGATCTGCAAGGTTTTACAAATATAACAGAGAAGAAAAAAAACCCATGGTGACATGTCAGGCTTGGTAGAAATTGCCATTAGCTTTGATTATTTGTTTTTCAGTTTTTGTCCATCCTGACCATATGTGTCCATATTTTATCCAAGTTAATCTGTATTCTTACCTTCAATTCCACACTCTTTCCTTAAAACTGTTTCTCAAAAGCCCTGCTTCTTAGCTTTACCACATGTAACTGCTTATTTTGGTTTCCTGCCATCTCTGTCTTCCTTGAGCTTTTATATCTGCCAAAAGTTTGGCACACACTTCCTACCCAAATGCAAAGGCTTTGAGACACAAAAAAAGTTTTGAGTCTTCCTCTCTCTTTTGAATGGCTCCCTCCTTATTTTCAGGTTTAAATAACTTATTATCCCTAGCTGATTAATAATAAGATATAAAAACTTTTTCTCTTGAACTTAAGATGATATTCAGCCTGAACTACATGACTCAGGGTAATTACCCTCATTATGTGTGGCAGTTTATATGTCAGACTACTTGGCTTATTTGCATTTAGTGAGAAGAGGAAGAAAGACAAAAGAAATGGAGTAGTCTATCCCCACAATTTTTAAAAGTCCACAATTGCAAGTTTTATTAGGAGGGCCTTATTATGATAAAAAATCTGATGATCATTTAGTTTACAATGCAGTGAAATTCCAGGTTAGGACAGTGTGCCGGTTTGGACACAAGTTTAGGAGGAAACAACCCAAAAAGGATGTCTCTCTCTCTCTCCTGCCTGCCAGGCAAGCAGGTCCCAGCAGCCCCTCTCCTAAAAGGTTCAGGAAATAATTTCTCAAATGAAAGTGAAAAAAACCTGTTTATTTAACAAACAGAGTCCCCCTGCAGGCATGGGGCAGAAAAGGCTATTGAAACTCCCTCCGGTCCCAAAGGTAGAGGCTGGTGGATTTTATATGGTCCCTTCTGTCTGTAAAACTTAGCTGCTCCCACAGTCCTGAGCCATGTAGGGTCCGGTGGCCCCCCAGAGAGTCCCGCCAAGCAGGTCCCAGAGATGATAGGTGGTCTCAGGTGAAGAAGCTAGCTGAAAACAGTCCAAAAAGGAACAGAAGCCACTGAGGCAGATTGCAGTCCTTTCCAGCTGAAAGTCGAAGCGCTAGAGAGGAAAACTCTCTCCTCTTCCCTCCTAACTGGCAAAAACTGCCAGCCCAGAGAAGAAAAAATATGTAAACATCTAACTGCAAGGTCAAGCAAGCCACTTTGAAGAGTTCTCCCAGCTTCTCTCTCCCTTTGCAGTTTAAAGATACAAACTGCATTTTAGAGATCAAGCAGGTGATGAGGAATACAGTATTGTCATAGAATCACCCCAAGACAGACAGGCATAGTATTCCTAAAGGAAAGGTGAAGTGGTGGAGGTAGTGCTGCTGCTGCTGTACTTGCCGCCTGTGAGCCTGCATCCGGAGAACTTTCCTCCATACATGAACGGCAGCAGGAAACTTGAATGAGTCCATCCCATGGAGAGTGACCAGGATGGGTAATTGCCTGGAGCAGCTGATCCTCAAGGCTGGAAGAACTTGGTTTGATTAGCATAAAGACTAGAAAGCTAAGGGGAAATTTTAATTTCTGTCTTCAGCTTTCTGCACAGACAAAGATTCTTCCCAAAGGTGCATGGTGAAAGGACTAGACACAACAATCAGAAGTTGCAGTAATGGCAGTTCCAGCTAAATATGAAAGAAATATTTCTCAGTGAGAGTAACTAAGCATGGGAACAAGCTGACCAGAGAGGCTGTCCAGTCTCAGAGCTCAGAGGTTTTCAAAACAAGCTTTGACAAGGCCCTGAGCAACATGACCTAACTATGAGACTAGTTCTGCTTTGAGCAAGTGATTGGATTACATCATTTCTAAAGGTCGTTCCCAACCAAAATTATTCTATGCTTCACTAGACAGAAACAATTCATTCTGAAAATTACAAACTGACTATCTAATTTTCCTCTAGTCATGGAGTTAATTGACCAGTCAAGTACAGATGGTTTCAAAAAGTATATGCATCTCCAAAGAAATGAAATTATCAATTTATATTTTGGAAACAAATTAATTTAATTAGTTTATTAATGTTAAATGAGTGGTAGAGTGAGAGGATGGATGTGGAGGGGGAGATATAAACAAGTTTAAGGGGACAAGATGAATTATCCTTGAAAAAAAATAATATTAGCTCTAAATGTAATCTGTAGTAGCAAAAAACCAAAAAAAATCTGGCAAAATATCTGCAAGGAAAGTGAGTTCTACAAGTCACTCACTGCAGGAAGTGAACTTTTCAGTTTAAATTAATTACAGTATAAATAGATCAAGAATATGGGGGGGTTTTCTGTTTTTTTTTCTCTTTTTTTAACATAAAGAAATAGTGTAGCTGCTTTGTCAATTTTGGATTAATATATCTTTTTTTTTTAGTCTACCTAATAATGTTTAGAATAATTCTAAACAAGTTAACCAGATGCCTTTACCTCAAAAATACCCCCAGCCAAGAATTAGTGTGCAAAGAGACCTTGATAAGTGTCAAAAAGGCTCAAAATTGTTATTTATACCATTTATGTATAGTGGGATACAAGTTCCAGTTGCAAGGGCTATCTTGCAAACTAGTATAATACTGTACAACAGAGAAAGAATCTCTCAATAACCAGTGGCTGACAAGGACGGTTATCCAGCATATCTCAAGTAAGAGAAGACTTGAAATTTGAGACCTTTGAGACACCCGAGAGATGAACATCCTGGTGAAATTTATGAAGGGATTTTTATACACCAGATACTGTGTGAACAGTCTTTGCCAGATAAATTCCTCACCTGTGTACTATTATTGAGCTATTTGCTCCTTTGGCAAATTAATTTCAAATGACTGGAAATACCCACAGACACAAGCTCTACTTTCTTTAAAGTTCAGATTACCAGGCTATGAACCTTAAAATAAGCATTAACTGCTAAAAGTTAGGGCAAAAATGAAGAATGTGGAAATTACAGCATGTACTCAGATGTGATGATCATTTTACAAGCCAGTTGATTTTGGGAGAAGTAAATTTAGTCCAAAACCAGGATACTTCATATAGGGCACCCATCCACTCAGATTAAAATATCTAGTGGTTGACCAAACAACATAACATAGAATTATCAAGCTACTTAGCTATATTTTGTCTATTTAACTGTAAAGAGCTTCATATAATTTGTGTACACAAATGCACAAGTATGCCTATATGAAAATATGATACATGTATATAAATGTATTTGTATCTTTGCTTTCGGTTGCTGGTGTTTTCTCTATGGTTTTGTTTGTTTATTTTTTATTTTCTGCTTCTTGTGGAAAACCAGCATACTGCCAGTTCCCAGATGGCCTATGCCTTGTGTGAGGTTCTTAGGAGTTAACTGGAAGTCCATACTGCTGAATTTGATATTTGATGCCATGTATTACAGGTGCTTTCTGAAGCTATAAACAAAATGCAGTGGGTGAGAACATAGCTTTAGTACCTGCTTTATTGTTGGCACTTGATATAATAACTGTATTTAAAGACAGCTATATTGGTTACACAATATGTTTTGCAATCATTAGTAAATAACAGTTTATAATACTTACAGATGAAAACTTAAAAACCTGAAAAGTTAGTGTTATGTTTTCAACCTAAACAACAAGACTGAAAATATCAGTCTGATTATTCTAAAATGTCAAGTCTGTGACTAATAGAATAAGCTATGAAGACAACTGTTATTTATTAATATGTTGTAACACATTTAGAATAAACATTCCAGAGATAAAATCCTGATAAATCTGTAAACCCATTCCTAGTCAGAAGAAGCAATCTGTTAACAACTATTCAAAAAATGAATAAATGTTCAGAGTTCTTACTTTGCATAGGATAAAAAAGTTAGAGATATAGATATAGATGATATAAATGTATAGATACAGATATAAAATATACATATAGGTATGAATAGATAACTCACATGGAAATAATGAAATATTTCCAGTTTTAAGGGAATAGTTAAATAGCATCTTTATATAAACAATATTAAGACAGAAAACATCAAATAAATTTCATCTTACCCTCAATTCAGAAGTGAGCTGAGGGGAGCTTAAGATATTAATTTTAATATTTGAATACGAGATAAATTCTAGAAAAAATATTAGTGCTGTTCTAGTGTTTAGAAAGAGAAAGTGGCATGATCAATAAGCTTGTTAGCATGACAAATATTTTGAGCAAGTAATAGAAAAAGTCTGAGTTGGTGTTCATATTTATATTTGTACTAGACGTTAGAAAGATGATGAATCTGACAATTCATGTGTTTTTATAGGAAAATACAATTGCTCTGATTCATTATTAAGATTTTTCTGAGGAATTTTTCAAGTTCTTTTATGTTAAAAATGTCATATACTGTTTGACAAAATACATTTGTTCTATTACGTGTTCTACATGCTAAATAGATTTTAAAAAGATTGTTAAGTCCTGGATAAGCGCTAGTTTAACTTCCTATACTTCAACTAGGTACTTACAACAAAATTAAAAGCTGTTTGAACCATAAAAAATCTGAGTTAGTTATAGAAGTTCCTTCCTCTCATTCATCTACAGGGGAATCTGGATGATATGGTCTACATCTGCATTAGTGAGCAATGCAGGCCAATGTGAGTGCGTTTGTATAGTGAAAGCATCAGGGCTGAGAACGTCCTGCCCACACTGTACATGCTTTGGGGGAAAGGATGACTTTTTGAAGTGTTTTATTTCCTCCATGGCTAAACAGTTCTGGATAGAAAGCACATTGAGAACAAATTGGAAATGGAAGCGGTCATTCTCCAAACTTAGAAGGCTCAAATTAAAGGCTAGAAACTTTGTGATGTAAAAATTATACCTTAGTACTCCAAAGTGTGGGTTAAAAACATTTTTATCTGGGTAGAATGTAATTGTCATCGTCATATACAGCAAACTATATCAGTTGACAAAAAATGCTCACTGATCGAGATCTCCATGAAGAATAAATTCCCGTTTTTATTAGTTCCTGCACAAAATAATAATTTGAAAATCTAATAGAAATCTCAGTTGAGATTTATAGCAAGATGATACAGGTGGAAAAGTGCAGAAAATAAGTAGGTGCAGTAAATTAAGATAAGTTTATTTTGCATATGTTATCATCATCACAGCACACCACTTGTATGGCAGTGCTAGATTGCAAATGTTTTTCTCAGACAATAAACTTTACATCTCTTTTAGTATCAATAATAAAAAGAATGCTGCTGTTATATAGATTTTCCAACACTTGTAATCTCTGAAAAGAAATGAATTATTATGATTGCCTACTGACTTACTTCTCTGGAGGAGGATGGAAGAGTCAAAAATCTTTTCTGAAGAACGGTATCATTTTTTGAAAGACAGCTTAATATTCAGGGGTCTTGACACTCAACTAACTAAAAAAATTATTACGAAAGATGAAGCTTGAAAATCCACTAATCCTTAATGAGTATTAATCTTTTAACTACTTTAAAAAGGAGTGTCTTATACTCATGGGGAAATCCTGCATAAGAAATTATGTCCTGAGCATGTGCTGTTCAACATTAAAGTATCACTGGAATTAGTTTCAATTAAGAAAATTAATCTGAAATTGATTAGTGTGCATTCTGACACTGTTGAAATTCGATTTTAATATGCTAAACAGCTCATATTCTTTTTTTATATGCAAACATTGAAGATGTGTTTCTATTCTTATCTAATAAGGATAGTTATTTTCATCAGAGTTGGGAAATTGTTTTTTCCCCAGTTTTATGCTGGCATGAAAAGAAGAATCATATTGTTCCTCCATTTGTAAAATTACTGCCCTTACTTATTTTGGGGTTTTTTTCCCACTGAGAAAGAAAAAGATCTATAGACTTTGGTAATATATACCATTTGTATGCACATCAGAGAAATTATTGCAAAACATGTACTTGAGAATCCTCCTTGTTCCATCAAAATTACACAAAATCTTCTTCCCTGCATGGCCAGTAGTAAAGCAAAGACGATAAATAGCAGATATCTAACTGCTTTAGGATCAATAAATTATGCAAATGTACAATGCCACAGTTCAAACTCTGTAACATTTTCCTTGTAGAACAAGTGGCATCAAAGATAACATCAGAGGAGCCCGTGTGACTCTGTTTTCAATATTAGGATTCCTCATGGAAGACTGAATAAAAGAATTACAGCATTTAAAATTAGGATCTAAAAATATGTATTAATATACATTTGAATATAAATATATATATAAAAAGTGTGTGTACTTGTGCAAAATATAAGTATATATAAAAAGTGTGTGTACTTGTGCAGATTTGTGTGTTTTGGTGTATATAGCGTGGCATTGATGTCACAACTACAGCTGATATCATAAGTCATTACTATGCGTATAGTAAATGATCATGTCATTCTTGGCTCACCCCTTAAAGTCTCATAATCTTTAAGAAACTTTACCAAGTTGACATGTCTGCACTGGGTTTGTGTGACAAGGTTGTGAAAACAGAGGGGCTACAGGGGCAGCTTCTGTGAGAAGCTGCCAGATGCTTCCCCCTTGTCCAACAGACCGACCTCCAGCTGTCTCCAAGATGGACCTTCTTCCTGCCGAGTCTGAGCCCATCACTGACAGTCCCAGCACCTCTGTAATAGCAAAGTTAAGAAGGAAAAAATTATTGTGCGGGATCAAATTGAAGCCAGAGGAAAGAGAACTGAAAATATGTGAGAGGAACATCCCTGCAAACACCAAGATCAGTGCAGTAGGAGAGAGAGAAGGTCTCCAGGCGACAGACGGGTTCCCCTGAAGCCTGTGGTGGAGACCATGGCGAGGGCAAGCTGTGCCCCCTGCAGCCCATGGAGGCCCATAGTGGAATAAATATCCACATGCAGTCCCTGGAGGCCCTGATGCCAGAGCAGGTGGATATACTTGATGGAAGTGATGACCCTGTGGGAAACCCATGTTGGACAAGGCTCCTGACAGGACCTGTGGCCTTGTGGGGGACCCACACTGGAGCAGTCTGTTCCTGAAGGACTGCACCCTGTGGAAGTGACCCAAGTTGAAGAAGTTCATGAAGAAATGCAGTCTGTGGGAAAGATTGATATTTGAGAAGTTCATGGAAGACTGTCTCCCATGGGAGGGAACTCCTATGCTGGAGCAGGGGAAGAGTGTGGTGAATCCTCCCCTGAGAATGAAGGAGCAGCAGAGAAGACGTGATGAACTGACCACAACCCCCATTTCTGTCCCCCTGTGCCACTGGGAGGGAGGAGGTAGAAAATCTGGAATATAATTAAGCCTGGGAAGTATGGAGAGGTGGAGGAAAGGTGCTTTTATATTTGAATTTACTTCTCTTTATTCTGTTCTGATTTGATTGGTAATAGATTCAGTTATTTTTTCCCAGGCTGACTCAGTTTTGCTCATGAGGATAATCGCTGAGGCATCGCTCCATGTCCTTACTTTGACCCATGAGCCTTTAGCCATATTTTTTCTCCCTTGTCCTGCTAAGGAGGAGAGTAATGGAGCTTTAGTGGGCACCTGGCATCTAGTCAGGTTCAACCCACCACAATATCTTTTTATCGTTATTTCTGTGTTCCTGATTTAGTAATTGTAAACGCCATGGCAGACTGAAAGCAGATGGTTTTGAGCTAATGAGCAGCTTTGGGGTGTACTGGGAGTGCAGAAGAAGAGGGTAAAGATTAACATACATTCGAGGAGTCTCACACATTTGGGCTCAATGTCCTATTTCTGGCAGCTTATGCTTATGAAGTATTCTAGAAAAACAAGACACATTCCTGTCGCTTAGTCACACAGAAGGAAAATTAGAAAAGAGATATATAAAGAAATAGGTCCACACATCCTGATGGTTGTTCAGATTCATCCAAAATGTTGTGAAGTTGTCTTCTAGGAGGTTCTAACCTTGATTTTCTGATGTAAAGATTTTTCTTGTTTCAGGGGCAAAAGTTACCTATAAATTAGGGTAAATATTCTGAGCTTCTTTGTTCTGTTCCTGTATCTCAGTATCTAAGAAACTAATGAGGAAAAAAAAAATCTGAGTTATTATTTGTGCAATTAAATTCACTTGAGCTGTGCACTTTCGTAGCAGTTTAAACCTTTGTGCATGCTCCTAATATAGGACTACTAATGACAAGTAATAGAGCACCCCAGTAAGCCTTTTAATATGATAACCAGCAAACGTGACCCCCAAGTATTTCAGTCAACATCTTGGGAACCACAACATTTGTATTGGTTTGTATTCTAATTTTACTGATTAATTTGATTCCCCTCAGCTGTTAAAACCAGATAATTTGATCTGAAAATGATGTGACACTTCCATTAAGATCTGAACGTTACTCACATACTATACAGTACAACATAAAAAATAGACCTGTCTTGCACAGGTTTGCAATACACAATGACAGTGGAGAAACGAAATAGGAAATAAACTTGCTGTAATGCAATGGGCATGTAATGAACATATAAAAGCAATATTAGAAAAGTGTTAATAAATGTTTATTAAATATGAATGTTTACGATTTCCATCAGACAAGTCTATTTCATTTATGACAGTGTACTTTGGTGACAATGAAGGCACAAAGATGAAGACAATTTATTTGACTTCATTATCTAAACTACCGTGCTTTAATACCCCTGCTGTTCTAGCTTTCCTAATGTATCCTCTCAAGTATACCATTACGTGCCTGCTGTTTTTCTAGGGATTTTTTCGGTTTCTTTTTTTTACTGTTGGGTTTGCATAGTAATAAACCACTGGCAATACCCAAACACTTTCTTAATTTGCCTTCCACATATTCATCTCAACACTTACATTTATATATCTTTGCAAGAACAAAGTAGGTCTGTTCTTTACAAATATTCACTGCAACTTTTATTATTATATTTATTTATGAAGCAAAAATCACAAAATATACTTTTATTCAGAGAATGAAACATGAGGGTTCATATAAAGTTATAAAATAGCCATGTAGAAAAGGTATGATATTTCTGTGGATATAAGGACAGTTATGCATCATGGAAAAAACATGAATAGGAGAAGGTAAGAAAACCTAAGATAAAATGCAGAAGTTTTATTCTGTTTATTCTATGTCTTTTAGATTCTTTTATACTCACTTCTTTTCCATGTGCAATGTCATCCTACTGGTCCCTGATAAATGTTGAATTATCATTTACAGCAGCTATTATCATTGCTTTAGAATGACCCTGCTCCGTGCTTGTCAGGATGCACCTGGAATACTGTGTCCAGTCCTGGTTGCCAATATTCAAGAGGAAGCTGGAGTCTTAGACTGGAGACGGTCCAAAGAAGGGCCACTAAGAAAGGCTGAGGGAGTCAGTTCTTTTCTCCCTGGAGAAGAGAAGGCTCGGGGGGACACTCATCACAGTATTCCAGTGCTTAAAGGGTGGCTATACAGAGGACTGAGGCTCTCTCTTCAGAAGGAGCAAATGGAGAAGAGAAGGGAGAAACACTACAAGTTGCACTGGGAGAGGTTTCATTTCAATGTAAGAAAGACATTTTTTACAATGAATACAATAATTTGCTGGAACAACCTCCCCAGGGACGTGGTAGGGTGCTCATTTTTGGATGTTTTCAAGATGCAATTGGGCAAGGTGCTACATAATCTCATCTGGCTCCCTTTTCCCATGAAAGGTTGAACCAGATAACCTTTTGAAGTCCCTTCAAACTTTGGCTGCTCTATGACTCTGTGAAATGACCAACCTACTTTACTGGTTTTCATCTTTCTTTGTAGTGACATTCTGAAATAAATTCTTACGCTTTGTTTTAGTTGTTGTTAGTGATTTTTTTTCACAGGCTATTGTTCCCTACAGGAACGGACAAAGTTTAAGTGCATGTTTAACTTGACAAATTATCATAGGAAGACTTAGCCAGAAAGTTTTTGCTTTTCATCTCTTACAAACAATGGACTTCTTGAGGAAAATATTTCACCCCCAAAAAGAGTTTTGGTGATGTTTCCACAAAATACCCCTCTCTTGTCTCATATTTTATAGACATCATAGTACTGTTCCCTCATGTTTCTTCTGCCTCCAGGCATTATTGCAGGCATCAGCCTACTATATAGCCTTATAAATATATTTTTCATTCCCTTTTTTTTAATAAGTGATTTTCTTTGGGTGCAGGGAAACTTAACACTGGAAATCTTAACAGGTATCCATTAGATAGGATTAAGATAGAAAACATGAGTACTTCAAACAGACATCAAAAGGCAACAGCCTGTCTTTATGATACCTGTGTTCATCTGAAAAAATTAAACCGTAACTACAGGTAGCCTATGTTTATTCTGGCCAAAAATTACAGCATTCTAGAGAGAGTAAATGTCTTCTTATAAAACCCAATTCAAGGCTGAAAAGCAATTAGAATATTTTATCAACCTTGCTTGTGGTCAGAGCCTATCATACTGATACTCTTCTTAGAGAGAGAGACTGGTTAAATTGCAAGTCACCAATACATTTAACAAATGAGTATTTTAGATTAGGACTAGAAGCACAAAAGTTCTAATAGGCAGAGGTTTTTAGATACTGGCAAGAGAATGCAGATCTCCAAACAAACCTCCAAGGAATGCACCAGATGTTTTTGGGTTTAGAATAAAGGTAACTGTTGGGACTACAGTTTATACACTTAGTATCAGAAAGTTTTGAACAGAAAGAGGGAGAAAGAGATGCCTGAAGAAGGTTTAAGGGGAATGAGGTACAGATGTCTGCACACAGACAGAGGAATGACAAGATTTTTCATACGTGAAGAGTGAGGTTCAGACTTGCTTCTAGAAACAGTCCTATTAAGGTACTCTTAATCAGAAGAAGAGTTAGTTCAAAAATACTGACATAAGAGATAACTAGGAGAATAAATGCTATAGAGCTGACAATGAAAGGGAGAGAGGAAATTTTCAAAAAGTAAAAGGTCCAAAAACAAAGCCCCAAAATGCTCAAAACAGAAAAATGAAACAGACAATGGGATAGATACTGCAGCTAGAGAAAGAATGAGGTAACTGAGCCAGTGTTTAGTGAGCAATGCTAGAAGGAAGAAGGGAAAGCTTTCTTCCTAAACAGTTTAGCCGGCCAGCAGGACAATTAGCAGCATGGTGGCAAGAATCAAAAGGCAGAAACTAGACTTTTATTTTGTATTTTCGAGTAAAAAGAACTTTACTGACACTTTCTGCTTATTTTTGTTCATTTATTTCAAGGAACACAGTTACCTAGCCCAAACTCCACATTTTAGACAAAATGATATCATTTTCTTACCTTTAATTCACGAACGTTGGTTCATCAGATAGCTCCTCTGCTTGTATGACTGATGAGTTAAGGAAATTTCCCAGTGTGACCATTCACAAGACTTCCTGGTAGTCACATTCCCACTACCCCAGACTGCCACTGCTGGGTCAAAGCCCCTTCGCAGTGGGTGGCGCCAGTGACCGACGTGTCCCCCTGGGCTCCCCACACACCCACTCCAGTCAGAGCAGGTTTCCCATGGCAGAGTCTCAGATGTCTCGTTCCATAAAGCCATTTATTCACAGCACAGTAACACAGAAACAGCCCAAGCTGGTGTCCCCAGGGTGCCCCCCAGTCAAGGAAGCCGTGGGGCTTTATACCTTCAAAGTCCACTCAGGGGAAAGGTTGTCTCTTTCTCACGAGTCTTCAGCTCCGGTCCCCCTCTCCTTGTCTCTCCACCCAGCTGGCATCACTCATCTCATCTCCTTTGTTATCCAAAAGGTCGGTGATTCCCAGCTTCTGCTGTGTCTCTCAGTGTCCATTTCCCTGTCTGATGTTACCCACCTTGGTGCCCTTTGTTATCCCAAAGGCTGGCAGTCCATGGCCTCTTGTCTCTGGCTCCCACCCAGAGCTCAATCTGCATCTGACTCTGCAGCTTACCAGCAGCGCTACCTGGACCAGGTGTATTCCTCAACAGATACGTGGCTGCATCTTACAGGTGAACAACTTACTCATAAGCATTCGGGACCTGCGTAGTGAATCTATCTCAACCAGTGTAAGAGGCCCCACAGTTCTCTCTGTGAACATGAAATGTTCAGTGTGATCATGAAATGCAGAAATGAATATTTCCAAGGTAATGTGAGTGGAATTGTTTTAAATGAGAACATGTGTAAAACTTTTCTCAAGTCACAAAATAAATTTTTCAGCAAAACTCAAAACTCTGAAATGTGTGATCATTTTTACAGAAGTGATTATGGTTATACAGTTTTCATAGTGAGGAATTAATTTTTCCTGTAGGAGTTTTTTCCCATGTGTTCTTGCTCTGCATGTGCTAATATAATTTAGAAATTAAAACAGTGAAAAAGCCCACAGTAAATAGTGATCTTGACCTCTTAAAATAATCAAAATTCAGAAACACTAGAGAAGCTAACATGCAGTTTGATTTACAAATGTCTAAGTTCCATTGAATGTTCAGTTTTATCTACGTACCTTTTCATTGCTGGCAAAAAAAAAAAGTGGAAGAAGTTTCCAAGGAAGTTGAAATGATCTGAGACTACCAACTTCAAGCTATTTGTTTAACTAGTTAATAAATTAATTATTTAGGTGTTCTTAAGATTTTTAAAAAATCCCTTTTTTTAACTTTTTCAACTTCTTAAACTTTATATGCTAGACCAGTTGCCAGAGACCTTTCTGGTGAAATCAATTCACTTTTGTGAATAGGTGGGAATGATTTCCTTGGCTTTTCAAAATACTGTAGAGAACTTTGAGGGGGAATTCCAGAACTGTTATATATACAAGTGTGATAGGCGGGTTCTCCTTCAACAGAGACAGCTGAGTATTCACTCAAGGTATGAGTTTCTTGTATGATAGTGGTGAATGGGGAAAGAAAAATTACCTCTCTAACTGATATTTAGAGGAGTAGAAAAATAATCAAAATCTTTGCCTTGTAAACAGAGCTTTCTTGTTCCAGATCTCTACAGAACTTTGAAAATTTAAATTCCATTTTCCCTGCCAAGGGCACTAATAAACATCACTGTCTAACTCCTGTTGTGACACTTTGTATCTAGGATACTTCCACAGGGCCAGATGATGTGACTGACTTTCCAGAGAGTCACATCTAAAATTAGATGCGATGCCCTACAGAGTCTGAAATTATTCTAAACGGCAATGCTCAGGCAACCAGATCTTCTCCACTTTGTCTAATGAGTTTTCTTAACGGATTATTTTGAGACTTTGTCCAAGGTCTTGTTGAAAACCCAATTTAAACACATCACACAACATTAATTTTTCTGTTACTTTCTTGGTGTATAGAAATAATACAGAAAAGATCAGGTAACATTTTTCTTTTCTTCAAATGTTTTAGTGTTGGGAGTGTTTTTTGTTTGTTTTGTTTTGTTTGTTGTTGTTGGGTTTTTGGGGGATTTTTTGTCGCCTTTTTTGACATATTCATATTTGATCTTGAGGTTAAAGTATTCTGAACCATTAACAAAATTTGAGACAAATCAATTTTCTCTTGCATACTGGCTTGAAGAAAAGTCTACAACTGAAAACGCTCAAGAATGGCACTTGCATCTGGAGGTGAAATTCATTGGTCAAGCCCATCTCCAGTTTAGACTGTTTCTCCATCTCCATGAGAGACAAACTCAGGGTGAAATACTGGTCTTCTGGGATGCTGATTGCTTCAGGTATCCTGGTCCCTCTGAATGTAAATTGTAGAAACAGAGTTTCACAGAGTTACCATAAGGTTGTTCTGACTTGGAAGCAGTGGCCAGAACTTCTTTTCAGAGTGTAAATACGAAAGAGAAAAGGAAGAAATTTACAAACAAAATTGAGACAATGAAACCATGAACAATAATCTGTCTGATCTTAAAAAGAGAAAAAAAATTATGCCAGATAAACTTGCTCATTCTTCTGACTGGAACTACAAAACTAATGAACAAAGAGAATACACCAGATGTAATAAAGCTTTAATTTGTGAAAATATTTTACATCATATTTTACACCAAAATCTTCCCTGAAAAGTCATTCAAGCTGGTGTGCATAGAGAAGCCTCTCCAGTGTCTTCCATAGTGTATTAGTATGCCACCAGGCAGAGGGACAGGACCCAAAAGATGGAGGGAAAATGGAAAGTAGTGCCTTCTCAGGGTAGCAGGAGAATCCCCTGCTGGCCTCCCTCACCTTCCCAGGTGCCCCTAGACAATTAGTATGAGTCTCTGGAACTGGAGAGTCAGGAAAAGGGTGTAAATAAAAAATATCTCAATCATGTATCTGTAATCTTATACAATTCTTCACTTATAGTCCTTTCCTTAATTATTTTACCTGCTTAGCCAAAGCTGCTTAAAACCAGTACTTCTGTGTGTCCAATAAAGTATTCTCTATGAAAAGATAAAACAAGCATGCATGCATATATAAATGTACATATAACTGGAAAACAGGTATTCTGTTCTTACCTTCTAAGCTTTGACCATCATGTACTGATATCTAAAAGGAAAATTAGAATTTTTCTGTTCCACTTCTTTTTTCATATACTGATACAATTAGTCACATAGAAAAGTGTACAATTGACAGCATGATAGTTTGTAATCAATATTACTGAATCATGATTTCACCTCCTTGTGAGTGAAATCCAGCTAAGTTTATTTTTGTTTCCCCCTTCTAGACCGGAAAGATTTGTTATTAGAGAGGAAAATCTTACATGAATCCATTGAAACTCTTAAGGCAAAAATCTTAAACAAGTGAACATAAATATATTTTTGGTTTTTCTAAACTAATTTAAAACTTCTAAGAAAGTAATATATTCACAGATGAAGAATGATTATAACATTCAGGGAAGACAAAAATACTTTTGTTCTATTTTTTTTGTCCTAAAATTTTTCTGATTATTCTAAACCTTCTGATGCTGATAATTCCTGGCCTTCAAAATTACAAGTTTCTCTCCTATGTTAAGAAAAACAAACCAACAAACCACGTAGGCATGTATAGCATTCACCACACCTACATCCTGGTATTTTAAGCCCAGTCAGCTTCGCTTATGCCTACAGACACTTTGAAATTGATGTGCCTTGTCTAGAATCTGGACTTCAAAGTGAAAGTGGTGTCATAAGAAACCTCACTGCTTCAGATCAGGTAAAGTTCTAAACTCTGCTCTGAAAGGGGAAAAAAAAAAAAAAAGCTTTATTTTTGAACTCACTTTCCTCTTTGAAGTCTGGCTTCAATCCAATTTTAAAGAATCTGGCAGCAAAGTCAGCAAGGTTTGCGCTGGAGTCTTGATTTCTGCAGGCTAGTCTGTCCTCAGCTCAGCCCACAGAGATTTGCTTGGATGTGGCCCATAAACAGATGTGATCACTGCTATTCCTCCTCCTCAGGAGCGAGCTCAGGGAGTCTGCTGCATAGGATGGGGAGAAATAGGAAAGAATAGAACTAAACCTGATAATTTTGTTGTAGATACTTCTGTCATTCTTTTGGCCTCACTTCACTCTCCTTCATCCATATTAAAAGGCAGGAGGGAAAAAAAAAAAGGAGATATCTTTGAAACCTGAACAAGGGTCTTGTCTTCAAGGTAAGTTTGTAACAAGCACTTCATGATAGTTCCTTGCTCTCTGCATTACTTCCCACTGCTGAGTAATTCCCAGCTCCTGGAGTTCTAGTCTGAACACATGAGAAAATTCACTCAAAGAGCTACAGCTAAAGCCTGTGATGTGAGATTGCAAATCTTTTACTCCTACACCTATAAAAAAAATGCTATGCTACAGCATAGCTGTATCAGAAATGTTTCAGATGATTTTGGTCATGGAAAGAAAGCAAAATGAGGTGTTGTGGGTTTTTTTTTTGTCTGTTAACATAGCAAGCTTGAAGCATAAGCTTTAAGAAATAGCAGAACATTTTAATTTACCCTGGCTTAGCTCTCATACTCTGCATAGCTATTATTCCTCTTATGAGCTGAAGTTCAATTGCCTTAGTTTTTAATTGTTTTTGGCAAACCAGACTTTCTTCATGGGTAGCCTGTGATATGATGGTGGTTGAGGGAGATGGAAGGCTGCAACATGTGAGGGAGGATGCAGCACAACCAGACCCGCAGGAGAATGGAAGTGTGGTGGAGGGACTGGACTCTTGTAGGGTACCAAATATGTCAACACTGAGCTGAAGAGTGTAGTAATTCAAAATGCTTTGGTGCTGGATGAAAGCAAAGATTACACTAATTTTTATAATTATTTTTTCCATTATCCTTTTCAGAAGAAAAAAGAAAATAATTTCAAAAAGTTTCTAAGACAAGACATTTTTTCAGAAACTGCTCTTTCTACCAAATTAAAAAATAAAAAGAAGCAACAGCAGCATTAAGGAATAGGAATATTCAGAGCTCTTTGAAAACATTAAAATTTAAAGTATTCAAGGACTCTGTGTAATATCTTAAAAAAAAATCCTAACTTAAACATATGTTTTCTGCTTTGTCTATGTGATAGCTGACTTACCAGATATAAGACCTTTTTAAGGTTATAAAGTTATAATATATGTATATTATATATGTTAATGTGTAAGGTTATAAAGTGCAATAAAAACATTAGAACTTTGGAGTGAAGTTTAAGCAGAACATGGTTCAAATGCTCTTTGCTGTAGAAGTGATGGATTTTAGTTTTTTAATGCTTACAGTTCACGACTAGATTAAGAATAAATAAGCATTAATCAAATAAAATTGTTAGGCCAGTAGCAAAAAAAGGTGTCTGAAGCTCCTTGCAATTTTCAAGGAGCCCCAACAAAATTAAACACAGCTTTTTAATATTCTTTTACCTGATATTAGCTGAATATACAGATAGACTGACATTAAAAAAGTATTATTTATGAGACAAGGAATTTAAAAGAAGATAACCAGTAGTCAGGACTCATTAGTTCAAAGAGTCATAGATTTTCTCTTTTTATTAAATAACCAGTGAATTCTCCTTTTTGTTTGGATTTTTTTAGTATTATGAGGATAAATTTGGAAAATCAGCTTGGAGGAACAAGATGTGGCATCTCATTCAAAAGTTTGGAATTAGTGCTGATACTTCTCATTTTTATGAAAAAGATTGTTTAATTGTGCAGAACACAACATGCATTGTTGCTTTTGCTCCTTATATTCAGGATTCACATATATATATTTGTATTTTTTTAGAAATCTGAATTCTTACTTTAATTTAAATTGTAGGGAAAATACATTATCCTCCAAAATTAAAGTACAGAAGATCTCACATAATTTTTTATTATTTTCTACAAATGAAAAAGAAATTAATTTTTTGTTGACTTTGAATATATCTCTTTTTTCTTGGCTGGACATAAAAATCAAAAATATTTCTGGGGTTTGCCCATAAGGTTTGTGGTTAAGATCTTCTCATAATTCTAATGCCCAAGCAGCAGTTGAATTCACTGGCTTTCAGAAAGTAAGTAAGTTTAAGATCCCTTTAGATTATTCTGAGATTTTCCAGCATGCTTAAATTTAAGTACATTCAAAATGCCTGTTCTGCACTTGTCTCCCACCTAAAGCCATCCTCAGTCCAGATTTAAGGACCCGCTTGCTCACATTCCATATAAATGCCATTTAAAGGAGCAACCAAGGAAAGTCTTAACCCAATAGAAAGTCTGAGCCTCTGTCCTCAGATGAGTCTTGGAGGTCTGAGTCTGAAGTGTAAACTCCAAGATTTGTCTTCAGTTCCCTCTGGAATTAATGATAAGGAGCTTAAAGCAAGCACCCTGGAGTGGCCTCCTGGGCTGTGCTTCTGGTAGAGGTGGTTTCTTAAATTTAAGCCAAATACGGTGGGTACCTAAGTTACACACACACATCTACCTTTGGAACTTTGGGGTTCTTTTTAAGGCGTCAGAATTTTTATGTAGAAATCAACAGAAATAAAAGTGTTAGCAAAGTTTCATAAAGAATGTAAAACTCATAACAATTCTTACATCTCTTCAAGGGGTTATGGAGCTTAAACATTCAAGAAGGCTAAAAGGTAACACTGCTGGTAACATGTACAAATATTAAAAAAAAAAAGCAAAACTGCTGTTTTATTCTATGTATTGTCTATTACATATTTTTTTACTACATCACTTAAAATGTTGTGGGTGCTTCCTACATATATATAAAGATGAAAAATAATCTTTAGGATCTAAAATGTATAACATACACAGTATAACAAAGTAAATGTATGACATACACCAAATGAGAGATCAAGAAAAAAAATATTTGTGCAGAAATCAGCCTTCTCTAAAATACGTATTTAGGCAAATGAAACAGGTATAATCCTGCATCAGGTTTGTAGTTTTTCTCTGCATATTGATTCACGTGAAAGCACAGTTGTGTCTCTGACCAGGTGTGGTTCCCCAGTGAGATAACTGTGCAGTAAGTTCTGTCCGAGCGTGCCTCCCTCCTGCTCATACCACAGCATACCTTTCTGAAGGCTGCTTGCCAGCTTCACACTGTACCGGGCTGCTGACTTAGCTGAGGATGCATCTGCAGTTCAAGTGCACACTGCTGGGAGGCAAACCAGCTATCCTAAAGTCCTGCATACTCATCTAACTCTCTTGTACTCTTGTACTCCCTCAACTCTCTCAGGAAAGAGCAATGCTTTCCCAGAGGGTGAGTCAGTCTGTCTTAATTAGGTTCCTACATTCATCGTGTTGGTTATAAACTGAAGACTTCATCTATATCATGCAGAAGAGAGAATATGACACCCAGCTAAATGAGATTTTAGGGTTTTTTAAGAGAATGAACTACAGTTACATTATACACTAACCTGAAGTTCAAACAGTACATTTCAGTGTTTCACCTTGTACACTTTCTTGTGATTTGTTGTTTTCCATGAGCACCAAAGTGTTAAATCAACAAAGCTCTTTTGTATGCACTTGTATAACATAACTGTTCTCATAGAGTACAAAATTATTATGTGGCAATAAGTGAGCCTGGTGCCTGCCAAAAAAAGGAAAATGGGAGGATACGATTTTTGAATTCTCTATTCAACAAAAAATATTTCCATTTCACAATGGTCCATAAGGGTAATGATAGCTCAAGTTGATTTTTAAAAACTACTAATCTGTTCCCACTTATTTCAGTGGAAGTTGGATACATAAATACCTCTAAAACTTTTGCCTGTTATAGTTGTTCATCTTTTACTTACAAGATTGGTTGCATAACTAGTTACCAAAAAAAAAAAAAAAAAAAAAAAAAAAAAAAGAAAAAAAAAAAAAAGAAGAAGAAAGAGTAACAAACAAGAGGATTGAAGTTGTGACCTTCAGTAAGTTTCTAAGTATTTGCTTGTCTCTAAACATGTGAACAGTCACCTGCTGTTCTTAGGACTCTGGGTAAAGCATAGAATAACATTCATTTAACACCTTACTTTATGAGAATTTCTTTGCTACTACATATACAAGTAGTTTAGTTCTGAATCTATTTGGTAATGATATGGTTTATCATTTTAATAGTGTTTTCATAAGTATATATTCTTATATATTATCAGAATTTATCCTTTTGCATTAATGAAAATTAGTGAGTGAGGGATTCAGCCAAAAATGTGAGCCGTGTTATTTAGTGCAAAAAGAGGTTTTTTAAGGATTAAGGTTTTGTGGTACCTTTTAAGTTTATATAACTTAAAGATATTTTCTTTTCCATGTTAGAATCTAGAACTCCAAGACAGTGAAAGCAAAATGACAAGAAACAGTTCTTAAGCCTGTCATGTCCCAGTGGGTTTGAATCTTGTCTCTATTCTCAGTGCCTCACTTCAGGAGGAAGAGAATAGGATAGCCAGAAAATCAGAGTAATAATGCATAAATTTTACCTATGGCACTACAGTAAGAATAAATGCATTTTAATAATGTCTATACTTCTACCTTCACACATTTTTTGCTGTCCTTGGTGGAAGTTTTCATCCTATTCTGAAGTGACAACACTAGCATTTCAGCTCTCGAAAAAAAGCAAAGCCAAAGAGGGATGATATAGCTGAGAAAAATGATCATTAACATCCATATGATTTCTTCTTCTATTTTTTTTAAGTTAACAGTGAGGTGCTTAGTGTATTACTAAACTACTGATATATGAAAATTTGCCAGAAAACTCAAAAAAACCCCCAAATATCTCTAAGAATTTTTATAACTAACAGTAAAGGGTACCTCAATGTCTATTTCAAAGCTGATTTGATGAATACAGAAAAGGTCAAACTAAAAATAACTAGACTGAATCAGTTATAAGTGTAGTAACATATGCCTCATTTAATAATGAACTCTAAATTTGCTCTGCAGTTTAAGTAGTATCATGAATGCTAATTCTGACAGTAAAGGGTTATGAACTACCTGTCTGCTTGAGTCTGGCACAAGGTCAGGCAGTTATAGAACTAATGAAAACCCTGATGTACCAAAAGGTGGATGATTGACACGCGTGTGCTAGCTGAAGAAAGTGCTGAGGAACTCTGGTGCATTCCAAATGACAGTGTCCTGAAACACAATTTACAGCACTCCATTTGTTTAGACCAAGTGTAGCAGTAAGACCAGGTGCTTATTGCCTACATAACCATGGCAGAATTCAGGATGTATTATATTAAACTTTTACATGCCAATCACCAGAGGAATTTTTCTAGTATGGTTTTGATGATCAACCTAAGGCTATTATTCTCTGAATATATGATTATGCTTAGAAAGGCTTTTCCATATAGAATTCAGAGCATCCTCAAAGGACAAAAAGGAATTATTGTTAAATCTTTGTAAGTGAAAGAAAGCATAAAGCTGCAAAAGAGTCAGCTAACAATTTTACAATTGATTATTTAAAATTGTTTGAAAAGCCTGTATTCTTCTATATGCTAGAAAAATCTTTTTTTTTTCCTTTTACCTTCTGGCTGTGCACTTCTCTTCCAGATCTTTGGATATCATAGGATTAATTTTCATCTATTTATTTCCTTTTTAGTCAAATCTACAATGCTATGATTACTTTTAGTTAATTTTCATACTTCTGTAAGTAATGAGCTGTTTTTAGGACATGGAAATACTGGACAACTAGTCACATATAATGGGTATCAGAATGGAAAGTGTCAGAAAATAATTAAACAGCAAAAGATTATTGAGAAATCTTGAGACTATCTAGTAGGTAAAACAAACACCTTTTCCCCTGAAGTGCTTTTCTGAGACAATTCATTCAGCCATGTAGGAATTCAGCCACACAGAAAATTTTTAAAGGATGAATCTCAGCTACAAAATTGAGATGATAAACTGGAATATAAAGATTTTATTATTTAGAGCTATGCTGAACTGACTAACTTTGAGATGTGCAACAGCTCAGAAAAAATTGATTCAGTTCACCTAGGATTCTGATTTTAATAGATGTTAACAGCTGTAGTAGATAGCTGAAAAGAATTGTTTTCACTATTTTCATCTATTATCTCCATATTTAGTCCCCTATGTCTCCTTATATCATCTTTCTTCCAGGTATCTCAAAGAATTTCTACAAAACTTACTCTAAGTAAACACATACTTTCTTCAAAGATGTAAAGTTAATGTTGGACAAAGCAGACCTTTCTGGACCTCCTCAAATCATCTTCAGTTACTGCATGTAGAATAATGCATCTAGTTTTCAATCTCCCAATTCATCAAGTGATCAACATGAAAAAGTGGTTATTCACCAAATTAGGTGGCTAGAACATAGGATGCACGTGGAGAGGCTGAGGGAATTGAGTTGGCCCAGACTCAAAAAGAAGGGCTATGGAGGGATGTGATGGCAGTCTTCCTCCTCTACCTCATGGGGGTTAACATGAAGATGGAGGCTGGTTCTTCTCAGAGGGCGACAGAGAAATGACATAAGGCAATGGCCATCATTTCCAGCAATGGAAATTACAGATACAGGCACTACCATTGCACAAAGAACCATTAAATCATGAACAAGTAGCTTGGCCAAAGGCTGGACAAAAGCTGATGCAACTTGATATAATTTCACAGAAAACAGTTGAGCAGGAGGTCAGACTAAATAAACTCCATAGGTCCCTGGTAGCCCAATTAATTCTAGGAATCTTAATGCTAATTTTGATGGAATTATTGATCTATAATGCTGGATAAACCATCTGTGTGACCTTTTTAATGGGCTAAAGATATAACTGAAGGTTAAGAAATAAAAATAACAACAAAAAGAAGTAATAAAAAAGTAAGATTAAGAAAGCAAGTAAAGCATTCTTTGTATTTGTATTTTGTCTCTCTGTGGCCTGTGAGTTACAATGTAATGCATACATTCTCCTGTGGTTTTCAAATATGAGTCTGTTGCTGCTGTATGTCACTATAGTAAATCTATTATAGCAACAGGTTTTGACCATTAAATAGAAAAAGGAAAATGGATTTTCACATGAAGGTGAGACACCGGGATCATGGTGGTCATATGAAGTCACAAGAACTGAGAGAAAAATAACACTCATTACTGTTTCAGCACGTGCAAGAATCAGACATGTACAAAGCTGCTGAATAGAGCAGTTTTCACAGTGATTCAAGGCAAAGTCATTTAGCACAGATGTTGCTGTAATTGTGATAGACTCAGAAAATTCAGTGTTCAGTGGTCCTTGAACACACATTTCCCAGCTATATGGTGTATCTTGAGTAATTAATATAATAAAATGGAGGAAGCCTAGTCTGGGTAAAGTATATCTCCCTGAAAGTTATGGGGAGCAGGGAAGAGGATGGCAAGGCTTTGTCTGGTGTATTTTTACTCTTATATGATTGGTTCTCTATTAGCTTTGTTCTGTGGTTTGGGATTTTGTTTTTGTTTTTTTGCTTGATTGACTTTTAGGATAGAAATTATTTAGCACATAGTGCTTCATTCCAGCCTAAGTGAATCAAAAGAGCCGTGACCAACCATGTTGGACCTCTGTTTCATTCCATCATTCAGCAATAGGAAGAACACCTCAGATCTGCACCAAAAAATAAGCATTGCTTAGCAGTCATGTAGATATTTGCAGCAAACTGAATGGCAGAGCTGGCTTTCCATTAAAGTCTGACAGTTTGTCTAATTTTCCTTTGAAATCACAAACACTGGATTATGACAGAATGAGGAATACATGGAATATTCTTGGAAGAAGAGGAGGAAGAGAAGAGAGACTGTAGGAGACCACATTAAACACACAATCCAGAGAAACATGATGTGGGGCTTTGTACAGGACTTTAACCAACCTGGTCTAGGGGAAAGTGTTCCTGCCCATGGCAGGGGAGGATGGAGATAGATGATCTTTAGGGTCTCTTCCAACCAAAACCATTCTATGATTCTATGATCCATTCTAAAGGGATGAATTATATCAAGTAGCAACATATGACATGGAGAAAAGACAATACGAGGTAAACTGGATATCAACCGGGATTATGAGACTAAGTATTCAGTTTAGAACAAATAGAATGAAACAGAAGCCCGTGGAGGAATTAGCCATTGTTGGACTATGCTACTGATCGTAAGCAAGTGGAACAAAAAAATATAAGGCATTGTATGACCAAGTACTAGAAGAGGAAATATTGTGTACAGAATCTCTGCATTAATTCACTTCATGATCCCATCTCACCATTATGTACTGACATTCTTGTTCAGTCTATGCCTCCAGGTACAGTAGCAGGATCCCATACTAGAAGTAGCACTGGTCTCACTCTCTGCAGAGTTAGTAATCGCAATGTGCCATCATATCCAGCTTCTTGTCTTAAAAAAATCAAGTTGTCTTATTTTTTCCATTTCCTTACCTGCCAAACAGTATTTTTCTGAGGACATGTCACAGTCTTCAGTCATATACATAGCTGATACTGAAAAGGACTACACGAAAGAGACCTCCTAAAGCTTTCTATTCTTTTCCTTTTTAGCTGTTAACAATAAAACTGAGAACAGTGATGTTGGAAGTGGAAAATCACAGATCATTTATCTTTTGCCTTTCCCGATCTGAACTTTCCATGTGACTAAGAAGAGCAGAATCCTCATTCATGATCCAGAGAATGCTTTCCCTAAATATATCTATTGATAAAGGTATATGAAAGGGGGCTGTTCCTTCTTCATCACATACACTGAGGCTTGTCATGAGGTCAGAGTGACACACACTCTTGTGCTGTCTCAGGGACCATTTACTCCATAATCACTCACATGAAGTGGAACTACTCCAGCAATAGAAACTGAGACTGACCTACTGCAGACGTCCCAGAGACTGATCTTCAAATCTCTGCTGCGGGATGTATAGATGTTACACATGAAGATGCTCTAGCCCCCTACTACTAGATAAAAGGTATAGACCTCTCTCTTCCACAGCCTGTCTATTGTGAAATGAGGCATATATAAGTATCACAGTCTAAAATAAGGTTCAAAGTTCTGAACCCTGCTCAGGTACTCCCAGTAGTGCAGACTGTTCCTGTGTATCTAATTAATCTTTAAACTTATATGGCACAGGGAAAAGGCTTTTAGGGTATCAGTGAAAAGTTTCCCTTCATTCATAGTCACATCGTTCCCAGGTAGTACTTTAAGGTTTTTCTGCAAGATAGACTTTGTGACATATGATTTTCCTGAGCCAAAAACAAAATTTAGGGCAACACTGGCTCATATTTTGTGTGAATGTTCACATTCAGCTGTAAATTATCCAGGAACTACCGGATAAAGAAAAGTAACTTTAAAAAGTTACTTTTAAAGTAGTGACCACTAACTTTTCTTGAAAGAAAAAGTTTAGTCACTTTCTTTGTGAAAAAGTTTGTGGTTGAAAAGTTATTCGGAGGTAAAATATATCCATTTCTCCAGTACTACCATCACCCACTGAAGCAAATAAAATATCCATTGGGTAGTCTTTTCTTCAGCACTTGGCCCTCCTGAAGTGTAAGGGACTTTTGCACAGAAATCTCAATCAAAAGACCCTACTTGCCAAACTCAGGGCACTTTCAGGGCTAGACAGTGAGATGAGCTAGTCATCAGGGCTAGAAAGTGAGATGCTTTGCTCTGCATAACAGACCATCTGTTGTTACCCTGCAGTCTTTTCAAATGCTACCCAAACTCCCCCTTTGATTGTTTGCAGGGTAAAATGGTCTGAGATAAAGGACGGTGTTTTACAGTCCACAATAATTTCACAGCAGAATAATCCCATTGATTTGGATGTGATTTGGATGAAGTTTCACAAGAACATTGCTGTTGCAGCTGAAAGGGTGGTGAGGCCAGTAGTATCAGGGCTTGAATGGTGGAGCTGAGCTCAGTTTGAGCTACCAGACGGGTGGAGTGACCTGATTACCTGCATATAATAGCAAGAGAGGTTGGAGAGGTCAATCTCACTTCCAGCATGATACATGTTATGTCAAAATGGTTTGTGACAGCTCCCACTGGCTCAAGAATGACTCCTGCTGACTGAGAAATACTTATGACAGCTCCTGCTGACCTGGCCAGTGGGAAACACCTCTTTAACTCAACTGGGATAGATGGTACTGACAAAATACAAGAGGTCCAGGTCAGATCTCAACTCTTTGTTGGTACATTGCAGTCAGAAAGTACAGTCACATCGTCTGGTCCTCTTCCAAGTAGTTAATCCAAATTGGAGTATCATAGCTTGCCTAATATGCTTAATAATGCATTGGGATCATAAGTGATTAATCTTCTTTCCACTTTCTCTCTTCCTCAGCTTTTATTTATTATAATCCTCATTATTCATTATATGTATATATTTATATATTAATATATATATTCTATTTTACATAGTTATTTATATAAATACATACAATTATACACATTTTTATAAATGTGTTACTGAAAAAAAGCCCAGAAAAAATATTAGTATAGGAAAATACAAAACCATGAGTATTAAAATAAATCTGTGTACAATCAAATTTGACTTATTTAATGAAGGAGCTACATGAATGTCTTTTAAAAGAATGTCATGGGCCTGTTCTGCCTTAAAAAATGTTGGATCTCTACCCCATCATTCTTTGTAAAAACTCTGTCCACAGAGTAGTAGCCATAACATAGAGAAAATGGTTCAAGTTGTTCAAGCTGGTTGCCACTGACACGGAGAGCTGAAAGTGAATGATGTGCTGAAACACAAAGCTGCACGATGAGATCAATATTTCTGCCTTTTAATTTTGCCTCTTCACCTTCTCTGCTTGAAAGCTTTAAAAATATGCTGCTCACAATGCTGACCAGTAATAATCACCATATTTATAATGGAATTCATCTCCTTTTCATCTGGTGGCATATGGCTTTCAAGATGGTCCAGCCTTTTTTTGTCAAGAATGTATAACTTCAGGGTCAATCAAGCACAATCATTTGTGTTTTAGATCAGCAGAGTTCATTTATGTATCGAAACAATACCTAATGAGTTATGGTGAATCATATAATAAGGATGTCTCCTGATTTATGCAAATTTCTCACATAAATTTGATCCATATAAGACACAAAAAAGGCTTAAACTATAAAGTGACGTCTCCTGTTGGTGACATATACTTGATCTTTGTGTGTCTGTATCAGTAATTTCTTATAGTACTCTGTGTTAATAATTTGCATTTATCCCTGAAAGTTTTCCCTTTGAGACGTTTATAGTTGAACAGACATTAGTATTGAAAAATTTAAATCACTTTTCTGATAGAATGCCTTGCAAGAATGGCTTATTGAAGTAAAATATTATCTATTTGCTCAGCCTTAGTTGTTATATATAATTGATTATACAAATAAAAATTCATCCTGCTAGGATTGCTGAACCATAAAAGAGCCAACACAGACACCTGCCTACAGCAAGAACTGAACAAACTTTTTAAAGCAAAAAATATTTTAACATCCTTATATTTCTGCTTTATCTTGTGTGTGTAACTACCTAAGCAGCAAACTGGCTGGCCTCCTATTTTCACCTAAATCAGGATCTGGAATCAAAACAAATCTATGAATAAGGTACCAGCAGGATCAGTCTTACCTGCATTGATCTTATGAATTATATGAAATGTCCTGCCAGTCTCAGCTTCTTTCCATTCAGTGAAAATGAATGCATCACAAAGCATCTAGTGCAGAGAGAGCCCTTTCTGATATCAGTTTTTTGCCTCCACAAAAATCTGATCAATTTTCTGCCTCTGGGCTGAACCTGACTGGCAGCTAAGCTCACACTTGGTCACTGACTCTGCCCACCAGAATGCAAGAGAGAACTGGAAGGGAAGATGTGAGACAAAACCAAACCAAACCAGTTGTTTGTTGAGAAAATGACACTTTTATAAGTAAAGAAAAAATAGAAAAGAAGTAGCTGGCTCAAAGGCAGTTACTCATTACCACCTACCAAAAAGAACAATGAGGAACAATTACCTTGGAAAAAATCTCTGTCAGTTTTATTGCTGAGGCCAGCCTTGTATGGGTTATCCCTTGGGTAAGCTGTCATTGGCTGTCCTGGCTGTGCTGTCTCCCCTCCAAACCTCTTGCTAAGCACAAGACTACTCTTTGGGGCAGCAGAGTAAGAAACGGAGGACAACTTAAAGCTCTAGAGCTGAAATACTGGTGAGTTTCAACACTGTTTTGGTCACAAACACAAACCATAGCACTATAAAATCTACTAATAAGTAAATCAACTCCATAAGAGCTGGACTCAGTGCAAAAATGATATCTACAAAGATATTCCTCAAATGTCATTCGGCCTTAGGTTTCATGGATCATGTCTGTATAAAAGAGTAAAAGCAGAGTTCCACTCTATTTCAGCTGAAGCAGTACAGAAGCCGATAAAATTGATGTTTTATTTTCCAGTGGCACCTGTAACTGTCGGTGGCACCGTAAAACTGTCAGGTGCAGGCGCTCAGGCATCAGCAGGCAAGGGCTGCAGAGGCGGCGTCTCTAAGGAGAGACTGGGGCTGGTTCCCCACCTCCCCAGCTGGTTCCATCCGTCTCCAGCAGACCCACCACAAGACATAGCAGAGCCCCTCAGCAGAGACGGTGGCACCTCTGGGAAAACACTTCTAAGAACGGGTAAAATGCTGCATGACAGTGAGGAGTGAGGGCAAAAGTGTGAGAGAGGGTCCTGTGGACACCAAGTTGAGAGAGGAAAGAGGGGAAGGAGTTGCTCCAGCAGCCAGAGCAGAGATTCCCCTCAGCCTGTGAGGAGGACTAAGGTGAAGGACATATTTCCATGCAGCCCATGGAGACCCCTCTGCTGAAACAGGTAAACATGCTTTGAAGGAAGCTGAAGCCAGGGGAAAAGTGTGAGGAGAGAGAAATGGCAGCAAAGAGCTCTTATGGGTTGACCCCCAATCCCATATTCGTCATCCCTCTGTGCCACCTGAGAAACAGGGTCATGTGAGAGGAGCAAAGCTGAGCCTGGGAAAAAGAGAAGAGAGGATGGTGGTTTAGTTTTCGTTTTTCACCTAGATCTATTTTAATTGTCAGTAAGTTAAACTTCTTTTCCCCACGTTGAATCTGTTTTGCCTGTTATCATAACTGGTGAATGATCTCCCCATCCTTAATCTGTGAGAGTTTTCATTGCATTTTCTCCCCCTATCCTGTGAGAGAAGGAGAGGAAGAGAACTGCTGGGTGGTACAAGTCAAACATTCATGTCCATCCTCTTTATTCAAACTTTACTTAATATCCAACAGGAAGGTCCTTGTGCTAGGAGTGAACCTACTTCCTTTTTGAAATATTCAGAATTACTCAGGACCGCAGTATCCTACTTCTCAGGTGAATTTATCTGTGCAACATATGGAATGAAAAGTGTATCTTATCACTGAGATGCTTTTTGCCCAATAAAAGTAGAAATTTTGGTTTTGCAATATGTCTGCATCAGCAGCAGCCCTACATTTCAACACAACAGAACATAAGAAAAAAACCAACATCGCAAGCTTTTAAGCAAGCTTCTTTCAGGCCAAATAAATACTAAAAAATAGTCTGTATCACAAGAGATGCCTTACCCAGTAAAGTCCAATATTTGGAAAACAAACTTAAAAAACGCTATGTTTGTGTTTGAGATCTTGCTTCATGTAAGAAAGAGAACATATCTTTATAACAATATGTCCAAAATCCTATCTTGGGGGTTATCCTTCTGGCTCAGCCTGAAGCACATAAGCCTACTCCTATATTCAGGCTTCAACATAGAAAATGTGGACAAAAGATAAGCTTAGATTCAACTGAAGGTTAGGGCCAGTACTTATAATATAGGGTAGAAATTGCTATTGATTTTCCTTTTGCCATTTAATCAAAATCCTCTCAAATTTGGTTAGGTCACATATTTTTAAAAAATAAAACATAGCCCACTCATATGATCAGAATATTCCTTTTCAGACTTTAACTAGATACACTGTAGCATAGCTTGCACAAACATATTTTTGTTCCTTGTGTCAACACTGTGTGGCATTACTTCGTGATTACACTTTCAAGACACAGAGGCAATTATAAGTCTTTCTCTGAAGATTTTAATCTGTTAACAGAATATAAAAAGATAAAAATGTCTCTTAAGACAAAAAGGTCTCTTTAAGACCAAAGTCTATCTAACCCAGCATCCTGTCTCTGAAGTAGTCAGTAAGGGATGTTAAAGAAAATAATTTAAACACAAGCAACTGAAACAAAGCAAGACAAAACAGAAATCCACAGTGCTAAAGTGGAATAAACCCTCTCCTTTTTATGCCCTTTCAGCTTCTGGAAATATATCCTTTAAAAATTTCCTGAGCTGGAGAATCACTTCATCATGTTTTATAGCTCTTGACGCTTTTCTTTCATTAATTTGTATAATCACTTTTTGAATTCTATTTATGCGTGTGGCCTCCACAATATTGTGTGGCAATCAGTTCCACAATGCAATGATGTGACCTGTGAACAAAATTTTTTTTCTGTCACTTGTAAACTTGTCACCTAATAATTTAATCATCTGTATGTAATTCTGATGGCTGGCATGGGATACATTCCCCCTTTCCGTGATGCTCTTGACTTCATATTTTTTTATTGTGGTCTTCCTCAGTTATTATTTTATTTTATTTTATTTTGCTTCCTTCTTTTTTTTCTTTTATTGTCCCTCCTAAAGCTCTGAGTGCATTTAAATTGTCCTTGGACATAAGCTATTCTCTATCTCTGATCATTGTCAGCCTTCTCTGTACCTTTCTTAGTTCTCATATATCCTTTTGAAATGAAGGATTAGAAGTTTATATTGTATTCCAGATGCAAGTACCATCATAAAGTGAATTTCTATGGATTTCTATGGTTACATAGAATTTCATATTTTCTTCTAAAATCCCTCCTTAATAATTGCTAACATGATGCTTGACTTTGCAACAACTGCAGGGTATTGATCTGATGTTTTGTGAGAAATATCCAATGACTACAAAATCCTTTTCTTGGACTGGAGTAATGAATTTAGAGTCCATTGCAGTGTTTGAGCATTTACTGCTGTTTTAACCATGCTGATTGCTTTATACTTGTCGACATGAAATTCCATACTGCACTATATCACACAGTCAGTGAGTCTCATAAGTTTTTTCTGAAGCTCTTTGCAGTCAGCTTTAGTTTAGTGTCTCTTGAATAATTAAACAAGTAATTAATAACTGTAGCATAACATATACACAAGAGGACTGAACAAAGATAGGACAGACATTTCCTAACATTTCACTGCTCAGCTTTGCAGGTTTAATGTTCTTTTACTATTTTAAAGCTAAGGTTTAAAAATTTAGTTTTATTGTCTCAAGTGGACATTAGCAAATAATTATGTGTGTACACACATGAACACATGGTGACAAGCATGATCACTAAAATAAAAAAGACTAATGTGTATCAGGGTATTCAAAATACCAATCAGATGTATAGAAATACCTTAAAGAAGAAGAAAAGAGCACAACTTATCCATAAAAATGCAAATAAGGACACAGATAAGCACCCACTCAGTTTAAAAAGATCTTGTACTGCAATTTCTCTGAGACATTTTAGCATGCAGGAAAATGTCTGAGTAGCAGTGAGTATTCCTCCATTACACACGAGTAACAGTTGTATTGTAGTCAACACATCTTCATTTCAAGGTACATATTCAAAACCCCTGACCTTTACTGTAAAAGAAAAAAATCAAAGAAAGGAAAAGTAAGTTCTTTTATTCAGGCTTGAAGATTTGCAGTGTTGTATGATTGACACAGAAAAAATATTATGTTGTACAATTCTATGGCAGACAGGCCCAGGGCTATTCAGATGAGAGAACTAATAACCATGCTGGCAAAAGAAATTTCTTATTAAAACCTTGTTAAGGAACTACAATAATTCATTAAGGGTTATATCATTATAAAAATCCATCATTGTTATAGACTGTTTCCTGGGGCTTCAGTTTAGTAAAGTTTGACGTGCCCTTTATGCTCCAAAATTAGGTAAAGCTAAAAATGATTTATGCACCGAAAATGTTAAAGATTTTATAAAGCACAAAAATAACTATGCACAGCTTCCTAACCTTGGCATAGTACCTCAGGGGTTCATAGCATAAGAAAAAAACGTCTTTTAAAATGGACTGTTTAAAGCCTTGTGTATTCAATGGGTCAAAACCTGCTTACATTAAAAACAGTGGGACTGCAAAAGTCTTCAGTGGGAATAAGCTTTTTCACATGGAAAAAAATAATTTGAGAATAACTAAAGGTAGCATCAAACTGGTCTAATGAGATAAGACCAAATTAATAACGAAAAAATGGAGAAAATAAGGAAAAAAAAAAAAGAAAAAAAACCCTCCATCTAAAATTAGTATCTGTGATTTAAAAAAATATCATGGGACAAGGCTCAATAGGTATTTTTCGGGATTAGTTTCTGTCCCCATTCCATGCATATTGTCACTTATAGCTAAAATTATGGAAATCATCTCCTCCAAGCAAAAAAACCTGTTATATTATTTAAAATGAAATTAGGAAAACTGCATCAAATGAAAAGATTATTTAAGGTTCCCTCAGAGAAGTAATGGGTAAATAATGTGTAAATTTTTGCCTTAATAACAGTTTGTGGATAACACCATGTTACCCCTTGAGGTCACCAGCAGTACCACAGTGATACTGGCTGCAGAGATCAAATTCCATCCAGAAGGACAAACTCCTCCAAACAGAGCTTAGAAAGAATGTCTGTCAGTGGCATTGGTTCATGATGAAATGGGTTGTTTGGACCTCATCTGATAGTGAGCAGTGTTACAAATGAACACTGGCCAGTCCCTCGCCAGTCATCAGCCAGATGTTTATATCCAAAGTTATGCACTTTTTCATATGCATCATTAAGATCCATTTAGTTTAATTCAATGCTCAGTTTTATTATATGCTCAAGTCACAGTACTTCCAGAACATCCAGACTTGTAATTTTTGCAGTTAATGCTGAAATTAGTAGAAATATATCACACTAATTGGCACGCTTCTTGGCTGTGCTGCTGGCAGGCCAAGTGATGAATGAGTTGTGGAAACTGAAATAACCTCTCACTTTTGAGATGGTCCTTGTCAACTGGAATTGAATCACACTGGAAAGAGAGCACTGTTGCTATTTTAGCCGCACTATCTTTTTGAAAGATGGCTGATTTTTCTCTCCACAGGCAGGACACTGGCAGACATTCTTTGTAAATGCTAAATTTACACGTGGCCACTAGTGCATGTGCTTGGTGAAAATGTAAAAGACATGCCATGCATCTACATCTACAAAACTTTATTTTGAGCAAACACGTGCACATATAAAGACGATAATTTCTTGTTAAAATACGTGAAATCTTAACAATAGAATCATTATTAGTCAGGGTATAATTTTTATGGAAAAAGAAATAATAGAAATACAGTTGAAATTCCTATATGTGCGCTTCCTATCTTCTAGCCCTTTTCCTGGTGGTGCTGTCACTTTGCCCCTGCTCTTGGAAATCCTAAAGCTGGTGGTTTCATTGTGGTGTGTGAAGGAGTGGGGTGGTTATACCACCAAGTCATCAGCAGCTGGACTCCTTTTCCAGAAGGAATGTGAGCTTCATGCTGGTTTTGTCTTTCTCCTCGTTCTAGGGTCCACTTGGGGTCATTTTTCTGTTTGTGAATATAGTCTAACACCTTTCTTCTTCCTTTATTGCTCCACAGTTGGATTTACTATCTTTGCTACCTCTAAACTCAGTTTTACATGGCTTCAGGTCTGCCTTTCTGTAACTGACTGAGTGAATTGTTTATTCCTATGAGATCCCCAGTGCCAGCCTGCGCTCAATGCCTAATCATCCCACTCCTGTGGTCCTCTACTCTGCATTCTGCATTCCCACATTTCAGGGACTCTGCTGTAGTACCAGGCCTGCATTTTTCTGCACTACAGAGCTGCATTAAAATATGTTGCAGCTAAACTGAGGGAACAAATGTTGCAGGCAGATCAAGATTAGGTCATGCAAAGCAGGCCTGACAAGCCTCAGTCCTGAGGTTTTTGCAAACTCACTTATAGCCTGTTCCTTACAGTGGCAGTGCTCTGTTACAGGGCTACAGGGTAACAGTGCATCCTGTCTGTGTTCCATGCAAGGAGCTTTTAAATATAAAAACATTCTCAGAGGTTAGTGTGCTTCCTCTGTGACGGCAAAATATATCTATGAATGTTCCCGTAAACATAGAGATCCCAACCTTTTATGGTATAATTTCAACCCCATGATTCTTTGCAATATGTGCTTAATTGGCACATGGAAAATAGTGGGTTTTTTTCATTTTAACCAGAAAGAAAAACAGCTGACATTTCACATTTAGGGAGAAGTAGGCAATGAACTCACCATGTAAGAAAAATCTTCCTTCTTCATCTGACATTTACCCTAGAAAAAATATTTGACATCGGGGGCAGGACGTATGGAAGGATGACACAGGGAACAAAAGGGAATAGGTTACCAGTCAGCTCTGAATGTAAATGAAATGTAGATACTGGAATCTTTCTGGTTTCTTTGAAGGTCCAAAGTTGATACCAGATGTAATATTACTAATAACCCCTTCCTGACATCAGATATCTATTAGATTCTTCTTTTCCCTGGCAATATTTTTAAATGAAACAGGTAGTGCCACCTGCTGTGAATGTTTAAGCCTTTCTCTCTCCAAGCTCTCCGAAAATGAATAGACTCATTTGTTTTAATGTAACTCCTTTCAGTATGTACTTCAGGTGTGTAATCTAAGCTACCCAACTCATCAGCAGAATGGTAGGCAAAACAATGTATAGAACTGTCACACACAGGGAATGCAGGAAAATTTGTCCATCCAGTTTGAAAAACACGGACTTCCCGCTTTTTCATAATTTATATGGGAATAATTCTGATTTCTGCTTAACTGCTGTTTTGATCTCTTTGCTGGTTGCCAGCTGGTGTGGACTCGGTTCAATGTATTCAGTGTTAAATGTTAAGGCCCTGTGTGGTTGCATCCTAGTTATTTAGTTCAGTTAAGTTTCCAGATGAATAAATGCAATAAGAAGGTTGTGGCACTTCAACCTCCACAGCATGTTTTGTCTCACCTGTGCAAAATGAAGAAATTGTTAGGCCATGCTGCAGTCTCTGAATTGCACTGGCTCCATGGAGTGGTGTGTAAACCTGAGCAAATGCACATTTTATGCAATTTTACACTCAGAAGACAACAATAACCAAAAATTAACTATGACTTCACCCACTGTTATTCCAAAAAAGATCCAAGCCCTAATTCTGAGCAACGGATGAATTGACACAGGATATTTTTCAAAGGACTTAGATATGGCAGGAATGGGAAAGAGATGTTTATTATATTCTGCTATGGCTGAACTGAATATTATATTGATATAATATAGATATGGCAGATATGGTAACCACTCAAATGGTGCTATTTCATATTAATATCTTCCCGAAAAGAGATGATTTTCTCTTCTTTTGTAAGTATTTCACTGTAAATAATGTAAACTATAATTGAGGTTACTCAGCATAATCAGTATAGGATTATGTTTTGCTCACACTTGTGTGACCCTTGTGTTACACACCTTCCAAATAGGCTTGATGCTGCTCCCCTAAACTGTGTTATACTGCAAGAATATTTAGGCCAACATTTATTTTAAATAGGTTGACCACGCTGGTTTTTGTTTTTCATATTACTGTCTCAGCCAAATACTTCCACAGTCTGAACCAGACTAGCTGCTCAGGCATATGGCTGTCACCATTTCATGTAGTCTGCATCACACGTATGGCGTGATTCAGAGCTAAAAGGCCACAGGGCAGCAAATCTCAGGTGCATTAGCCATCCTAGTTAATCTGTGACTCACTAAGCTGTTTCACCTTCCTATGGTGTTGCTGGCATCTTGAGCTCTGACTATGTGATTTGTTGTCGTTCATGACAGAAAACTGTCAAAAGGAATATACAGTTAACCACCAAAGTCTAACTGACCTGACTCACTCTTTGTCCTTATTAGCACCTCTTCCCTCCTCAATGGCTAAGTCTCTGCTTTCACTACAGCCTAAGGAGCTCTCTTCCTTAAAGACCAAACTGTTTTCACAAACCATCTGTCACCAGCTGAATGCTTGTTTTTCCCCAGTTAACAGCAACTAGTGATTACTCCAGCTATAAATCCCTGATGTGATTTGAGAGAATTTTGTCTTTATTTCTTTTTTCTGTTTCTATCAGTTCATCATAAGAGCATATTTTTTTGAAGTCAGGGGAAATTTCAGTGTACTCTAAGATTAACAGATCAGCTCTCTGCATTCCAATTTAAAACAATTGAACAACTTTTCACCTTCCTTTCTTCTTTGTGCTAATGATCTGCACTGTGAGTGACTCTTGTAGAGTATCTGCAAGTTGTCTAGTTCTACTATTCCCTTCATTTTCTCTTTCATATTCTCTTTGTTCTTTTTTCCCTTGATTATTACCACAAGGGGTGTATTTGGCATGGGCAGGAAAGAAAGAGAAACACAACATCCTCCAGCAACAACACCTTCCTGTACTTAAGTTCTTGATTGTTTCAAAACAAAAAGCACAAAACAAATCCAGAGGAACAGAAAATGTTTGATTTGTTTGTTAGAGCCAGAAGCTATGCTTTTTTTGCAAAATAAGTACACATCTATGTTGCTGAGCCAAAAGCAAACTCAGTAGAATAGGGGGAAAGTCCAGATTTACTTATAGGACCATAACTGCTCTGCAAATATGAATTATCACAAAACCATTTAGGGCTGATTTGATATACTGACCTAATAATTGATTTTAATTCCAGGGATGTATAAAAATCAGTCATGTCTCAAAGGGGATTCTGGCTTCCTTTTGGTTTCTGTGTCATCTTTGGGAACATTCTGTATGTACATCATACCAAAGGAAGACTGAATTTTTTCACTTCACAGGGCAGGGAAAAAAAAAAAAAAGAAAAAAAATATTAATCCGTGAGAGATCCCAGACAGTGTTTATGAACGCCTTTTGTAAAATCACCTTAAACAGGCAAACTCCCTGAAAAGTTGAAGTTGAACAAAAGCAAATACTGTGATCATAGATAGCTGCAGTCACACAGCAGGCATGCAGCAGTGGAATTCACAGCTGCTTCTTTCTCTGGAGTAAGACACGCAGCACTAGAAAAAGCAATAAGCTTTTAGCAAAGATGCCACATATCAGCAGTTTTATCAAAGGGACAGACTAGCTGCAGAGAATTTCCCATCCCACCACCCCTTTTCAAAGAAGACACATAGAAGCATCTAGCGAATCAGAGACTACATTCCCATAGAGCTTCTTATGACAAGTGCTGTCAAAACCACATGGAAATATATCCTCTTTGATTTAGCTTCATGCTGGTTTGCTGGTGTTTTTTGAAAGGTCTTTTCTTGTGTGTTTTTGGGTGTTTGGTTGGTGGGCTGGTTTTTTTTGTTTGTTTGGGTTTTTTGGCTTTGGTTTTTGTTTATTTTTTTAAATAAAGAACCCCTTTACTGATACTCTTCAGCTAAAAAACTGTGGAAGTAAAGACACCGATTCCTCCAAATGTCAGCCTGCGTCTGGTACAAAAGCTGAACAACTGAAACTAGAAATAAAATACAAATGCTTTCATTTAAATTATTTGTCCTCTGACATAAACACAGAAAAAATCCAGTTAGATAAACCTGTCCTTGAAATTAAGTTTAACATAGTCTTTCATAAAAATTTGTCCTTTCCCTTTTCCTAACAACAACAACAATTAGCTCTTTGACCACAGCTTGCAGAATTTGTCAAAATTAAAATCCACTGTTTATTATACTTCCTGCCTGGAGATGCTGCAACAAAAAAAAAAAAAAAAACAAAAACCAAAACCAAATAAAAACAAAACAAAACAAAGAAACCCAACCCACTCCAAAACAAACAAACAAACAAACAAACAAACAAAGCAACAAAAAAAACCACACAAAAACTCCCAAAACAAACAAAAAACCCCAAACCAGAATAACAAAAAAAATGAAAGCAAGGAGGTTGTTTCTCACCTTTCTGTATTGAGAAACCAATCTCTAGAAAGACAATACTGACTTACCCTGGAATTTTTTAAAAGAACAGTTAATCAAAGTGGCTGTCCCACTTCAGTTTTACAGGACTGAACTGTAAAAATGCTTTTTGTGGGAGCTGCTGGCATTTCCAGCCCACAATGTGAAAGGAGCTTTGTGTATCCTCTTTCTATCATCTACCTTTACAGGGTTTTGATGACTTCCCTTGCCAGGACAGCTGCTGGTGAACTAAAAAATACATCTGCAAATCCAAGTGCAGGTAGGATGAGGTCCCAAAAAAATCCCCATTTTTTTTGTTTCTTAATCATTTGTGATTTTTTTTACTCGTTTTTCTGTGTAAAGAAGTGCCCATCCAATGCCTTAGGCAAAAGTGCATAAAACTTGAAACAATCCCATCAGTGTTTTCCGAGGACTAACCAAGCAGCTGGTCTGAACAGAAAGAGCTTTCACCGGGATCCTGATTGCTCCCAAAGCAGCTCTTTTCCTCTCACAAAGGTGCATTTCAGCAGACCTGCTGGAAGTCTTATGCAACATATAGACTCCCTGGGCAAGCCAGTCTCTAAAATCTGCTTTTAGTTTCTCTGGCAGCTTTACTACTCCAGAGATTTCTGAGCTTCTGTTCTTTGCTCTCATGCAGAGATACATGGTGGTCAGGATAAACACATGTAAAAACAGAACAATGGCACATTTCAACGTGGAAGTGAAGATGAGCAGAAAGGGAGTTAAAAGGTGGATATTTTTAGGAGATAGGAGGGCACAGGTGTCCTTTTGTATTAAGTAAAAAATAACTTCCTTAAAACATGCTTTTGCCTTCACTGTGCCAATCGGCATGCATGGGAATTAAACATCTGGAGCTGTGGTGTGTCTGAAGTCTGAAGTTTATTTCAAAAGAAACCAACTTTTAAAAGTTCATCCCCTTGTGTCTGATTTGAGTGCTTTCTGAAAAATAAGCAATAAGACAGCTAAGGACAAGCTGGCTTCTCTTTACGGGAGAGGATTATCCATGTATTTTGAGGCTCACACAGGGATAGAAGACATTTGTGTCTTCACATTTTAAAAGCCAAGTCAGTCCTAATTGCAGTAGTGATTTAGCAGCAGATTTCCTTATCATAATATTCAATACTTATATTGATATAAGCTTAGTAAGAATAGTTTGGTGGAATGGAATTTAGATCCAGATTTAATTTCCCTGAATGTAAGTGTCTAAATAAAAAAAAAAATATACATTTCCTATGTACTTAACAGAGATTTAATCAATACGGCCAGTGAAGCCTGGAGAGGAAATCAAAGGTCCAGCCTTTAAAAGTCTACCAAAGCTAAGAGTGAACTGAATTGCTCTCCAGGATCGTCGGATTGTCCTGATCTACAGCCTCCTCCAAAACTTCTAGAGGACCGCAGGATGTTCTTGTCCCAGTTTTCAGCAATGCACTTGCATATGAACACAAAATCCCTTACCCGGAAAATCCTTTCTTTATACCCTTGGTGTAGTGAGATGGGGTCAAGGCTACTGGTAAAATACAAAGTTAGAGGCAGCCTGACTTCAGAGCAGCAGCCTTTTAGTTTAAGGGCCTACCCTCCAATGCTTACCTCCCTATCTAGGTCTCAAATGAAATTAGTGATATTTTCAGAGGGCCTGAGTACTGTCAGTTCCAAGTGAAGTCAGCATTCTCACAGGGTAGGGGAAGTTTTGGGGGTCAGGGGAGAATTTGTTTGGTCAGCAAGTCTAACTTTAAAAGATGCAGCCATATTTATTTAAAATTTAAAAGAATTGTATTTGGGAGTCATACTGACACACAATGGTGTGAAATCAGACAACGGGAAATTTTCAACACTACAAAACTGCATCAAATTTACAATCAGAGCAATATTTTAAAAAATGGTAAAAGATTCCTGTAAAAGAATCAATAACCTATTTCAGGAATAAAAAGACATAATGAGGTTTTACACACATTGAAGGAATGATAATGGATGAGAAATTTCATGAGAAAACTTTGAACCTGAAAGATTTAATTCCAGCAGCACCTAACATTCCCGTTATTATCTTTAAAAAACCTTTGGAAATATATATCTCCCCACATATCAAGATTGCTATTAATAGTGCACAAAAATGGTCTGGAGATTCTCTGTTCATACTTACACACACATGAAACACATTCACACAAACACGCAAATATTAATTAAAGTTAGAGGTGCATTTAATTTGGTTCTTCTCTTGTTCTGGTATAAGCCAGAATTACCTGGTAAAGTCAGTGGAGCTCTAAGTGCCAATTGGATGAGAATAAAGGGGGTTTTATTCCTGATTAGGGGGTTTGGGCCTTCCTTCCTTCNTTCCTTCCTTCCTTCCTTCCTTCCTTCCTTCCTTCCTTCCTTCCTTCCTTCCTTCCTTCCTTCCTTCCTTCCTTCCTTCCTTCCTTCCTTCCTTCCTTCCTTCCTTCCTTCCTTCCTTCCTTTTTCCTGTTGTGAAGCTGAACCTAAATGCTGCGAAAACTTGTGATTTGAAAATGAAAATTAAAAACTAGTTCTAGCATATAATTATTGTTTTCCTTCAACTATGTAGTAAGTGTCATCAAATGCACTGTGATCTTAACTGCAGTTTTCCTTATAATGGTACAACTTATTATTTATTTAATTCCATAAAAGCAAGTAGCGTTAATCAGAATCACATTGGTGTAAATAAGAGCAGAATCATATTTTGAAAGATAACATCTTGTTGTCTGTTACATAGCTGTCAAAATGGATGAAAAAACCCTGTTATGTTCCTCCAGACCGTGTACCTTTAAAAGCAGAGCTGTCAGTGATTGATGGAGTTCCAATGAAAGATACAGCAATTATAATGCTGCTACATATGTGAACATCTTTTTGTACATCAATGTCATTTAGGCACGAATGTTGTAAGTTGACCCAAGCAGGTTTCTTCTGCCAAAAAAATCCCCAAACAACCAAATAAAAAACCCCCTTGAATCCCGCTCAAAATCACAAACAAACAAACAAAAAAGAATTACATGTCAAATATATTTAAATATAAAATATAGTATCTATTAGAGATTTTCCTGGTTTTAAAAACTCAGTGAGTAAATTAAGACTGCTCAAGCCACTCCAAATGGTGTGGCTCAAGCCAAATAGGACTTTCTATAATGCCTATTACTAGGACAGATATTTCACATTGAATTCACAAAAGAGTTTCTGGGAAAAACAGTGGGTACTTGATTACTGCCACAAGGGATCCATAAAATTAAAAAAAGAAAAAAAAAAAAAAAAAAAAAAAAAAAGAAACCCCACCCAAACCAAACAGAAACAGTGAGAAAAAGAGAAAAACTTCCTAAAACCTTTGAAGGAGATTTTATCTAGCAGTTTAGGAATTTGCCCAGGATGACATAGACTCAAGTTAAATCTGCTCTCCCTCTAAGGTGTTTTGAGTCTACACCATTCAAAAGAAGGACTTAATGAATAGTCCTTCCTGAATACTTTTATGGCATAAGCTGACACAGGACATATTCAGTACTTCTTGCCTTTAGAGGAGCCATAGTCTTTGAAATTTTAGCTGGAAATTTTGTTGGAGCTGGACTTGTAATCAAAGTGAAAAAAACTAACTTTATAGAAATTATTTTAAATTTTCACTCATTCCTTGCATTCTATGCAGTGTGACAAATGATGGAATGACTGACTCTCAGTATCTTCCAAGTTGATGGCTAAGATATTTTTCAGTGCTAGAGCTCAGTGACAATATTGTCTCTAGCTTTTTGACCTTCAAGGGAATTAGTGAAGCATTTCTTATGGCATAACTTGTTATTCGTTTTGCACAGGTAAACAAGACTGGAGAAGAGTGAGCATGTGAAGCTGGTAAGGGCACCCAAAGAAAAATTGATTTTAAAAACAAAGAGAAAAAGATGAAATAAAAATCAAACAGCATAAGCAAAATTTGTAGAATTTGTACCCTGTTCTTCCTCTTTGCCTGTTAACTACAATTACCCCCATCCTTATCTGTCACAAAGCAAACAAACAGACTTCTGGAAAGAAGGAGCAAAAGGCAGGGCTGACAGTTCTGCAGCCAGCTCAACAGCTGCAGAGTCTTTACTGGGTGCCATCTGCAGCACAAAAACCAAGCTGCATTTCCCTTTTAAGACCTCTTATGGAAACAACTTGAAACTAGTAATGATTGATGTGTCTTTTATCAAACACACATAGCTAATCCAGTAACTGAATCTTTCACATTTATGTGGCATTTTCAAGCTAATGGACAACAATTAAAGCTGGACACTAGGACATTCCCTTTTTATCATAATGCACTAAGGGCTGGAGCTTCAGTCATTGTATCTTCTAAAGCTTTACAATTTTTTTCTATGACTATAAAGGAGTTTTTTATTCTGCAGATTTTTAAGACTGTGGTAGAAGTTTTTGTTGCTATTGTTCACAGCTGAAGGAGAAGGTTATTTGTTTTACTAAGATAAGGTTTCTAAAACATCCTGCTTAAAAAAAGCAGAGCAAAAACAGATGATGTTTTCTCTCTTTTTCTAGTTATCTATTATTTTCTAAAGAAACTGAAATGCCATCTTGCCTCCTGGATAAATTATCTCTTTGTTTAAAACACAGGCAGAAAGTCTCCAAGATATAAATAAAGGTCAGCTGAAGAGGTTCAGTTTAGTGCAGGCATTCCTAAACACAAAGTTGTTTAACTGGACTTTCAAAAACTTGTATATTTTCCTTTTCTTTCATTGAACACTCTTATTACCTTTACACTGTGCTGGTTTGCAGTAAAATCAGCCAGGCTAGAGCAGGGGCCCAAGCACTAGCACTGCAGTTACCCTTCCTGTTAGTCCTTAGCACAGCTCTGTCCTCTGTGAGCTCAGTCCATCTCAGACAATGCCCAACTACAGGCAGGGAGTTAGCTCAAACACCTTTCTCAGTAATCACTTTGCATTTATATTATGTGAGCGTCTAGCCATTGGCTATGAACTATACTATTGCAGACTTACTACAGATGTAATCCTATGGTCAGACCAAAATTCCTCTCATTTCATCCACCATCTGACCTTTTTTTGAAGCAATTCCAAAATTAATATTAAAATTGGAAATTATTATTTTTGTAGTCATACACTGTATTGACGATGTGGTCTCAGATTTCTGACAGATAATTATGGGGCATCCCTGGATGTTTGTACAGATTGGGAAAGAGATGCTGGATAGCAGTGCCACAGAAAGGGACCTGGGGGTCCTGGTTGATAGCAAGCTGAACTCGAGTCAGCAGTGTCCTGGCAGCCAGGAGGGCAAATCGTGTCCTGGGGTGCATCAGGCACAGCATCACCAGCCAGGCAAGGGAGGGGATTATCCTGCTCTGCTCTGCACTGGGGCAGCCTCACCTCGAGCGCTGGGGGCAGTTTTGGGTGCTGCAACGTAAGAAGGAGATTGAGCTGTTAGAGAACATCCAAAGGAGGGCAATGACAATGGTGAAGGGCCTTGAGGGGAAGATGTATGAGGAGCAGCTGGGGTCGCTTGGTCTGTTCACCCTGGAGAAGACTGAGGGGAGATCACAATGCTGTTTACAGGTTCCTCATGAGGGGAAGGGGAGGGGCAGGCACTGATCTCTTGTCTCTCATGACCAGTAACAGGACCTGAGGGAATGGCCTGAGGTTGTGTCAGAGGTTTAGGTTGAATGTCAGGAAAAGGTTCTTTGGCCAGAGGGTGCTTGGGCACTGGAACAGGCTCCCGAAGAAAGTGGTCACAGCATCAGCCTGACAGAGTTCAAGAAGCATTTGGACAGTGCTCTCAAGCGCAGGGAGTGACTCTTACGGATAGTCCTGTGCAGGGCCAGGAGCTGGACTCGATATTTGTGGGTCCCTTCCAGCCCAACATATTCTGTATCTAAGCTTTCAATATCATAAGAAACTTTTCTCCCAGGTTCAATGAACGCCATTGTTGTGGTTTAACCCCAGCCAGCAACCAAGCCCCACTCAGCCACTCACTCCCCACCAGCAGAAGCAAAGAGAGCACTGGAATGGTAAAAGCCAGAAAACTCATGGGTTGAGATAAAGACAGTTTAATAGGGAAAGCAAAAGCTGCGCACACAAGCAAACCAAAACAAGGAATGGGCATGTAGATGTTCAGCCATGTTGAGGAGAGCAGAGTTTTATCACACGTGATGGTTACTTGGAAGAACAAATGTCATCATTCCAAACGCCCTCCTTTCCTCCTTCTTCCCCCATTTTATATACTGGGCATGATGTCACATGGTCTGGAATACCTCTCTGGTCTGTTTGGGTCACCTGTCTCAGCTGTGTCTCCTCCCAACCTCCCATACACTCCCAACCTCCTTGCCAGTGTGGCAGTTTGAAGAGAGAAAAGGCCTTGGCCCTGTGATAACAAAAACATTTCTATATTATCAACCCTGTGTTCAGCACAAATTCAAAACGAGCCCCATACCAGCCACTGTGAAGAAAATTAACTCTACCCCAGCAGAAACCAGCATATCCATGAACAAAGAGGACCAAGAAGTTCCACCTGAACATAACAAAGAACTTTGCTGTGAGGATGATGGAGCACTTGTGCAGGTTTCCCAGAGACTCTGGCAACATCTCCTTCCCTGGAGAAATCCAAATCACAATCCTGAGTGATGTACTTTAGGGAACGGTGCTTGAGCAGGAATGTTGGACTAGACTGACCTCCAGTGCTCCCTTCTAGTCTTAAACATTTTGTGATTCTGTGACCATCATCTCAGATGGAACTGATGCATATCACAAGTTTTAGCCTTTGCAGAGAGTTATTTTGAGAGACTAAACCAAAATCTTCCACCTTTTTTTTACATGATAATTCTAGTTTGAGCAGGACACGCCTTTGAATCAGCAGCATAACTAACAGCTCTCAAGCATAAATCTCAGATTGAATTTAGTTCTAAGGTTAGGTATTATTAGGCAACAGGACATGTCTTCTTCTCCCTTTTCTTTCGTACTTGTAGAGATATAGAATGCCTCTTATTGGTACCTAAAAGTCCAATATATGTTATGACTTGACATAGCAGCTGAGTGAATTAAACATAAACTTCACACATGGAAAATAAAAATATTTATTTTCCTTTTTTCATTAAGAAGGAAAACCTTTGAGTTCCAGACAAAGAAAAAATGTTAATTTAAGGAAATTGAAGACATACAGGACACAAGTTTTTGCACAAGCCCATGGAAACTAATTGCAACCCACTGACATTAACTACAACAGAATCACAATTCCAACCAGGTATCTTTAACATCTCTTCAGTTTGAGATAAGATCACATTAATGGATTAATGCACTATATTATATAAGTAAGATTAGATATATAGATAAGTAGTATGTTGTCCCTGGATTACACAACTACTTAAAAAGAAAAATCCAGATTACATATAAACAAATACCCAAATGAAAGCTGAGCTGCAGTCTCTGAAATAATTTTCAGTGAGACAGATTTCTAAAACTATTTATATGTCCAAAATGAAGTGCTTTGGTGGATGTTCGAAGACTTTGGCCTTCTTATAAGTTTGATTTGAAAATAATGCTGTTTTAAAAAATTATGGGCAGCTAGAAATCTGCATTATTTAGAAACCTAAATATATAAAAATCTCAAATTATTTCACTATTGTCTGAACTTTGACATCTTCTTTATATGCACAGATTGCTGTTGCTTATTTTCTGCAACAAGGAAAATCACATAGCCAAGGTCACAAAATTGAAGAATGTAGTATTCTTATTTGTCCAGGTGAGACTAAGACCCATCTTTTCTTTCTCTTTCCCTTTCATCCAGAAGGTAGAGGTCTCAAAGGACTGTGGTGAGAGGTCAAAAGTTGAAAGCAATACCTTTAGATCCTTTCTTCTGCTAAGGCGTCAGAAGTCTCTTTTGAGTACTCTATTTTTCTCTCTACCTGAACTCCTGGTGAGAATTTCCCTTCCTTTGGGGCACTTTTAGTTATGTTACTTTCTAGGCTTTGAGAAAACTTATTCACTGTTCTTCCTGCCTGGATCTAGTCCTGAGGTTTAAAGTGAGTGGTATAACTTGTTTGTCTTAATATTTAAATGGAATCGGAAGAGAAATATTCTCTAGTTTTATATTAGATAGGTGCCTAGTGGGATACTAAAAATCTTTTTATGTGCACTTATTTGGTAACATCTGCCTTACACTGTGTTGAAGTTATTATTTCCTGTTGGGGATACTAAAGGAAAATAATACCACAGACACTTCTCTAAGTTTTGTTTGTTTGTGTTTGTTTTTGGTTGGTTGGTTGGTTAGTTTGGTTTTGAGGGGTTTGCGTGTCTGTGTTTTTGTTTGTTTTGAGATGTCCCATTGAAAATTAGTAACAAAGAAAGAAAAAAAGAATGAAAAGTATCAAAGGACCAAATTACATACTAACCTTATGAAAATTGACGATTCAAAAAAAACCACATTAGAATCAAAATGTGAATAAGAACAGCTTTCTGTTCTTCAAATACACAGAATTACATACCCTGCAGAACAACATTTGTTTTTTGCAAGGCGCATTCATTGTGCTTGCAGTGATTTGTGTGTAAAATACATAACTTTCTGAGAAAAACACAGTATTAAATTGCTGCAGTACAACCCAAATTTCTCTCTCTATGGCGGCTTTCCAACCATCCCACAAGTTCAAAGGCTTTCTCTCCTCACCTCCAGTTTATGCAAAAAACTGTATCTCAAATACATACAACTATTCTCAGCACATACCTATATAAGTCAATACAAAAACATACAGAGCTAAAGTGACAAATTTTACCTGTATTTATTGATTCATGATTCATCTGCGTTGAAACACTAGAGACAAAAAGAGTTGGAGAATATATATACTGAATAAAGTGGAAATATCAACCATAGGGTTTTTTACAAGGACCTCCCGCCAAGTACGAGATATAGGTAGGGAATAAGCCTGGAAGTGATTGTCTGAAGTGTAAGAATTGTGGCATGGACAGATTTGAGCTAGAAACTGAGCCTACAATTCTGAGAAATGTGACTTCTTCCAAGCAATGGGCTAAAAAAAGTACCTCTGCAGAATGGTTCTTAATGGGTGTGTTCAGGGAAACACCCAAACACAAATAAAAGGGTAATGTCATCTATACATAAGATGATCATGACATGGAGAAGATGTAAAAATAGTAAAAAAAATTTAAAAAAAAAAAAAATCAAGCTTTATCTTATAAAAGCTGTGCCAAAAAATAGATGTGCTATATTAAAGCATCTTCAGAGAGTTTTCTAGGGGTATGAATAGGGAGCAAACTTAGGTAAGAACTTGGCTGTGTCCTCTTTCCTCCCTCAGAGAACTTGACGTCTAAACACTAAGCTAACTGGAAAATCACACTGGTCTTTTTTCAGTATGTGATTTCTAAGCCTCATTCTTGTAATGAATTCTAATTATTCTAATTTTAATTGTTTTTACATTTATAAATGTTTTAACAAGAGGAGACAACAAGTAAAGTAAGAAAAAAAGAAAAAATAGCTGAAGTTCATTGTAGAGTAACTACTTATAAAGAGGTTTTCCCCAAGCCTAGATAAAAATGGAGGGAGACACTAACGATCATTTGTCTGTGTTGTGACTCAGATGTTTTCCTCGGAGTGGAGAGGTATTTTCAGAAGATTCCGATTTGTTTGAGATTGCCTGTGATCTGTGCTTTGCATGATATACTGTAGGCAGATGCCTGATTAGTATATTCAACAGCAGATTTTGATTTGCAATTTTTTTGGTTACCCCTAAGCTCTACCAGTATACTTGGACTGTGAGTGTCATAATTACTAGATAAACTGTGAAACAAAAAGTGTTCCAGGAATAAGGCAGCGGCTTTAGAGGTTTTGTGAAGCTTCATAAATAACAAGTCTTGGACCGTTACCACAAAGTCACATATACCTGAACATAAGCTAAAATGCTCACAATTTCCCTTTCTCCTTGCCTCTTAGAACACTTTCATCTCTTGGGCTTAACAAAGGTCCATCATAAATTGTCTCACTCTCTGACAATATTTTAGTATTGGATTTCCCACAGATATAAAGCCATTAATCTTCACACCTTATTATGGCTTTCTAATTCATAATCAATGCTCATAAAATTGTTCTAATTTGAAAGGGTGAGTTTTATCTGTCAGTATAAAAATATTTTTAAGTATAAACTGAAATTAGATATTAATAAATATTATCCTATGACCTTTTGTCCTTTTAGGAGTTCTGCAAGACATTTTATATTCGTTCTGTCTGTTTCCTAGGAAATGATAAGAAAACATGTAATGTTTGCCTTCAATATTATGAAAACTCAGAAAGGACTCAAAAATTTCAAAAAAGCCCCATGAGGTTTGCTGATTTCCAGGTAAAAGCAAATTATTAAATGAAATTTAAACTAACAGTAAACCAGGGTCAGACAATGTGTGTAACACATCAAGGTCAAAAGACAGGTGGTGCTTTGAGACAGTAACTCTGAGAGGAGGTAGTAACTTTTTTTAATTTTTTTTTTTTTTTTAAATTGTATAACCTTTGTGTGCTGTTTTGTATTCTTTACAAGTTTTAATTAAGACAGTTTGCTGGTGGGTGCCCAAAGTAAATACATGTGGATATAGCGCTCTGTCTCTTAAGAAACATCTGTGGTATACAGTGTTTAAAATTTTTATGCCTTTGTGATTCTGTGTATCCTTTATTTCATCACTCCCTTGGTAGTGTAGCTTATTTTCCAAGTTAAACAAAGGCATTGGCAGAGAAGCTACAAAGTGTTCTAATCTCCTGACCCTCACACTGACAGTTCAATATATTTTAGAACAACTAAAGATATGGAAGTGGAATTATGAAACAAGCAGGCACTTTAGAAGAATGTTCTATAAATTTCTAGCTTTACTGCATAGTGGAACTACTGTAGTTTTAAAAGAGCAAGGACATACGTCTGGAAAATAAAACATAATGGTAGTGGCTCACTGGAAGAAAAAGATAAAAAGATCTGTCAAATAAAATTGTATGGAAAATGTGAGATTATTGGTTTCACTGGGATTTATTAATTTGATAAATTTCAATTCTTGTTTGCTAAATGAGGGTGGGTGAAACTGCCACGCAAGTTGATGACTTGTGATCACTATAACATGTTCTGGTTTTTTTCACCTATATCTAAAATTCATGCAGTTAGCTAGGAAAAGGTTCTCTCCCCTCAGCGGTCAGGTTCTTGCAGTAACTCAGAGTACACATATTCAAGCATCAAATGTCACCACATTGCCATCTTACTGTGAGTGACTGGAATTTACTTCCTATTGTTAGTGGTGCTGAAAATTGCTACTAGATACTACAGAGTTCATAATGTGTTGTCTAAACTGAAAACATTTTCAGGGACTGAACTGACCTTTTAGAAAACTGCACTTTCATCCTTAAAGTGCTGGACTATTGCAATATTTCATTTAAAAGGTTATTTAAACTTTTTTCATCTTTTTGTGGAAAAGGGTAAGGATTATTTTGTGAAAGAAGTATCTTCATATAACTCTTCTGTGTCAAAAAACAGGGAAGAATACCACTCATTACTCTAAAATTGCTTCACGAAAACTAGGCAGAAAAGACCACGGCTGTTATTCTCCCTGAGAAATGACCAGATAATTGTAATTAATATTTAATGCTTGCTTTCTAGTTCTAACTAATAGTTACTAGAGATAAAGTGGATTTTTTTTCTATGAACACTCTGAGAAAAGATGAGAAGAAGAAAATATTTTTCTTCTATGTTATTGACTTGGAACTGAGATACAGAGAGATGATGAGCTGCTCACAGTCAGAAAAATCTGCAACTAAATGTGTACTTCTCCAGTACCAGTTAAATGTCCCAACAAAAAAAATCTTCCCCTATCAATTTGGCTGAAAAGGGATTGATTGCTTGTAGAGCCTAACCATAATATAGCACCTGTGCATTTAAAAGAAGGAAAAAGAAATTGAACCAGATTGCAAAGTTGCCAGCCTGAGGAGTGCTGACCACAAACAGTCTTTTCCCCTACAATTTATCAGAGGAAGGGAAAAGAAGTATTAAAGATAGGATTAATCCTCTTTAGAGGGGAGAATGTGGGAAATGATTACTGCAAGAACTGGTTGGCTGTAGTGCTAAGGGATCAGATTTTAGAAAAAAATAACAGCCTGCTTCCAAATGATAAATGAATATGTGAGCTTCACTGATGGCACACATGACTGTTTTTAGACTTAGAAGAAGTGACAGAGGAAGATGAGCAGTCATGTAAGTGGCAGGGTAAGTGTATCAAAGGCATAGCATAAGAGAAATGAGCTGACATAAAGACCAGTGACCGTAAGGAGAGGTGATAAAAAAAGAGAAGGGAATATATTAAGGAAATGAGTTAACTGTTCGCATTCTGAATCTTGTATAACTCTTAGGTCGATGAAGAAAACAGCTTTGATCCAGGAAATAGGTAGAGAAATGTGGAATTAAGAACAGAAAGAAATAAATACAGAAGACTTAACTGCATGTTTTGCAGGCATCATCTTCTTAGAAAAGTTGATATGTATTTGATACTTTTTTCATGATCACAAACATGAACTTTAAATGGGTATTTGGCATTTCCAGAAGGCTCAAACACACGTGATTAAATAAAGCAGACATAACAGACTAAGGTACAGCCCAGCCACTTATTCCTGGACTAGCTAGATTGCCAAAAAATGCAGATTACCTGCAAAATTTCCTTTGAAATTTACAATAAATTGTGTTGTCTTGCAGTTGTGCTAGGAGTGCACATACATTAACAGAGGATCAGCTGATGAATGTAATTCATTAGGCTGGTATAGCTTATATATTTTAGCCACAAATCTCAAACAAAAATGTACTAAATAAAATGAAATTAAGCTTTTAAGGACTACTGAAGAATTACTGGATCAATAAAAATTATTTTCTTCTAAATAAATACCTATCATATTTCAGAAGAGCATATGAGACCAAGGACCGCTTAAAAAGTAGGCCAGCCTTTTTTGGAGGCAGGAAGCCAAAATACTCCATTGTTACAAGCTTCTGGAAGCAGTGAGCAGCGTAACTGAGGTTTACTTATTTTTGTAACTTCTACAGAGGTTGAAACAGCTGCCAGTTGATCCTCAGGGAAAAAACAGAAGCTCAGTCCACACTTTAACCCCAGCACTGGCACAAACAGGAAGCTGCTTTTGAAAGATGATTCACCTACTAACTAAACAGCCACTCAGATCTTTTTTGGAGATGAAGCTGTTCTTACTGCATAAACATGAGTTTTTCAGCAACAGAACACCATAGGGAAGTAATCCTTTGGGCCTCCTATTGCCTTTCAGTAGTTGTAGCTGCTTGCATCTTCTCTGTCCAGGTGTAGAATATTTATACAATCACAGAAGGAACGGTGTGTGTTGAAAGGGACCTTTAAATGCCATCAGGTCCAACCCCACTGCAATGAACAGGGACCTCTTCAGCTACATTGCATTGCTCAGAGCCCTGTGTAACCTGGCCTTGAATGTTTACAGGAATGGGGCATCCACCATCTCTGTGGGCACCCTATTATACTTCTGCTTCTCTCTTTAACTCTATTTTCACAGGTCTTGAGGACTGTGCATAACATAAACAAATGGAATAGTCAGCCTAAAATATCCTTCTTTGTTGATGAAGTTGGATTAGAAATTATTTTAAAAAAATTTACTGCTAAGAAAGTATTTGCCTCAGAATAGGGCAGTATAGTGATGTTCACTTAAAAAGTCGATAGCTGTAAAAAGGTATCACTTTCTTTTTGCCTAAGAGACCTTTTATATAGAATTATAAATAGCTGTGGAAAGTAAGATGCCATGCAGCAGTAACTATGGAGATAAATGTTTACATTTAATAGTCAGTAATATATTTATGTTGCTGCATCAGGAGCATGCATCTTATGGTTGCTGTTTTACTCCCCCAGGTCAAATATGTTGCAAATGTTCCATGTATTAAATGATATTCATCTCTATATTGAACAAAACCAAATGCAACTATAAGAGATACTTCAAAATAATAATTAAAAAAAACCCTGAAACTGCAATTACTTCCTAACCTGAGGAAAAAAGACAACTGGCAGTACATTATCAATACTCACTGAAAAATTTAGAATGTGCAATCCTTGCACACTAATTTGACAGATTAAAAGAGATGTGAAGTTAGATGAGAAAACCAAGCTTTTTTGGAAAACAATCTATTTTTTTTTTTACTTGATATTGTAAAGCATTGCTCTGGTTTTCCATACATACTTGTTTTGCATTTTTTAAAATAAACTTATCTGGTTGGAAGTTTTACTCTCTCCTTTTAAAAACATTCCAATATATTGAGATTTTGAATAGAACTTGTCGATAAATTGCCATCAAAATCTACTGAATGTGGAATGTGTGTTTTCCTTGATATTGACATTTTTCATGGGTAAATATCAGATTGCCGCCTATTTTTTTATCTCTATTTTTCTTTTAGGGAATGTACATAGAACATTTTCTTTCAGGTCAACGTCATGGTAATACTTCCATCCACTGAAGCTCTTAATTTCCTCATAAGAACTGTAGATTGCAGGATTCTGGGGTCTTGTGATAATGATACTTCATCACTATGTACAGTCAGTATGAGACGTCTTCCTGGAAAGACACTGTCTACATGAGAGTCTAAAACACAAGAAGAAAATCTGTGATCAAAATCAACAAAATTGTCTACTTACTTATTATTATAGACCAAAACAACCATAGGATTTTTAAGGATCTGGCTCTTAACAATCCTTCTCATTTCATAAATCACTGCAAATTTATGAGATGCTGAGTTTTGTTCACACATATTTAAATATCATAGAGAAACTTGTATCTGTCCTAATGGTAGTTATTACAGCAGACAGGAATACCAAGCAATTTAGGGACAACAATTCTAATTTTCATTGATTTCACCAGGGACTCAGGCACCAAAATCCTATTCAGTCAGGCACCTACGGACAGTTATGAAACCAGCGATCATTATTCATATTGTTGAGCACTCACCCATTAATCAGGGTAAAACTTGAGAATTGAGAATGACATATTTGTCAGTCCTCCTCACTTCCCATAAACACTTTTGTTGATTTTCACTTATATGTACAATACGAAATGAGTGGAACAATGCACTTTAGTGAATCAATACAGAGCATGATGATTTAAAGTGTCAGGATATAAGGCACAGATAAGAAAAAACAGGAGGCAAGAATAGCAACATTACTGAGAAATGAAATAGAATCTGCTGAGAAAAATGGCATAAATGCTTGGAATGACAGTAGAGAAAGTTTTGATAGAAATTTGGATAATAAAGGCAGTCAGGTAATTCACTGATGTAGCTACAGATCTCTTGGGCAGTTAGAGCAGATATGGCAGTAGACTCAGCATGGTCTCTAAGAGCTTTGCTTTAATCTTTATCAAAGGAAAAGTAATTACCTTGATACTCGTTTTGAAAGAATCTAAGCAAAAACTTAAGAGGATTTTTTTTTTTCCCAAGGAACTATAAATTGTTGGGAGGGAGGTGATGGGGAAAGAGTGTTTGTTTTTATTTAGTTCTTTTGGTCTTGTTTTTCTGCTAAATAGCCTACATGGTTAGAGGCAGTTCTGTTTATAATGCAATGACTTGAGACAGGTATAAACACAGTTGATATTGAGAACATGCGCTATGTAGCAAACAAAAAATCTTCAGATTTGGTGTACTTATGGGACTTCTTAGCAGAGAAAGAAGTGCGCTAGGTCTGATGTCAGAAAGTCTGACTATGAGGGAATGTGAAATACCCAGTGGAACTTTGGCTGATATTTTATAGCACTGAGGAAATATACTAGGGAGACGGAAATAATGGAAGAAATGACAATTAAAATTAACTCTGGTATAGTCCATCCAGGGAAATTAAGAGCAAAGTAAGCTAACAAGGAATATGAATAATATTGATATACATAAGCAAAAAAGGAAAAAAAAATCTTCAAAGAAATACGAAAATTCTAGAAAGAATATGGAGAAAATAAGGCAAAAAGTGGAAGTAGTAAAAACCAGGAGATAGAGGATAACTCTTATTTTTGCATGGTAACCATTTTACTTCCTAAATTCAGAAGCTGCATAAATTATATTAGCAATAGTAATTGAATGCAGATTTGCAGTGCACATGCCATAAACACTTGCATAGGCTGCAAAAGATAGAATTTTGGGATTGATTTTTTTGGTAGTAGCTGCTATGGGTCTGTTTTTTGGATCTGTGCTGAAAACTGTTGATAACACAGATGTTTTCCTTACTGCTGAGCAGTGCTGACATAGAGCCAAGGCCTTTTCTGCCTCTCACCCCACCCCACCAGCAAGGTGGTTGGGAGCACAAGGAGCTGGGAAGGAACACAGCTAGGACAGGTGACCCCAAATGTCCAAAAGAATACCACATGGCATTTTCCCTACCATATGTCGTCATGCTCAGGAATAAAAATTGGGATGTCAGGAGAGGTTTGTGAGGGCTACTGATGTTTGGATACTGGCTGGGCATCAGTTGGCTGATGGGGAACAATTGCCTTTTTTCACTTGTTTTTCTTGGTTTTGATTTTTTTTTCTGTGTTTTTTGTTTGTGAGTTTTTGGGGATTTTTTATTTTTGTTTGGGAGAGTTGAGAGGAAGTGATTCTTTCTTTTCTTCTTTGTTTGTTTTGAGTTTTTTTGGTTGGTTTTGTGGTTAGCAGGGGGGAAGGTTGTGAGCAAGCAGTTATGTGGTTCTTAGCTGCCTACCACAGTTGAACCATGATAGCACTGTAGGTGTTGGATGGCAACATGGAAAAATGAGCCGTGAGAATTAAGATGCAATAGAAGGGCCTTCCTTACCTGCTTTTTTTGGTCACAGTTTTCCCCATCTCTCCTACTTGCAAAAACAACAAACAACTTCAGATTTGCTGTAGATAGCTGAAAAATAAAAGTGGTGGGTTGAAAACACTACTGTCAAATTCTGGCTTGCTTAAACCATATAATCCTCTTCAATTTAAAGCCACTTGCAACATAAATCTGCACATGTATGGGAATTGCCATTTCATGAACGCCACTGCAGATAAATTTTGGGTACTCAGAGTTTATGCTAACCCATGAACCTTCATAATGACAGTCAGCCTGACCTGATGTTGGAATCAGTTGCCTAAAAGTATGTGGCTAGAAACAGGCTAGGAACCTTCTGTCATCCTTCCAGGATTCCAGCTGCATCTCTAGAAAGACACAGATTTACTGCAGTCCTGTGTTGCCTCTGCCAAGATCATGCATGTCTCCTAGGGCATGTGGTAACATATTTGTGCACTTAAAACACCCTTTGGTAAAAGAGTTTATTTCAACAATTTTATTTAAAACGTGCTGAAAGATACAACAGTTAAGGAAAGAAGAGAAATAATGAGGTACATAATTAAACTGGGCTTTTTGATCAGTGCTTTCTAAAACCTAACTAGACATTTGTTATACTTGTAAATTGTCTCATTCCCAGTCTTCAGCTCATTTAATCAGATGTAGCTTAACTGCGTCTAATACCAAGCATTACACAGTGATTTTTAAAATAGAAGGTCTCAAATTCAGTTTGTAGAGTCTGCCTATACACTTCTTTGAAATCTGTTTATTGTGAAAAGAAATTTGGCAAAACTATTTTTTCGTTTGTGTGTTTCATTTAGCAAAGTTAAAATTTTCCGGATTTTTTTGTCATTACTACATTCAGTAGTTCATAGAAGAGTGTCAACAAAGATTGGAAAGGCTGTGTAAAACCTTGTTTCTCACATTTCTCTAGGGTTTCTCACTCAGAGCTGTAAAAACCCAGGAGTAAACTAGTAAACAGATAAGGATTCAGTAATGACCATTCGCTCCTCTTTTGGATCTATTTTATCTCCTTTCACAAAGCTGTTTATTCCCTTTTGTTCCTGATCAAAGATTTGATCATTTCCTGCACTTCTCTAGACACTTTTCTCCTCTTTTGTTTACAAGAGGGATTAGTATGTCAGTCTCCCTTGCTTTCTCTCTCATACACCATGTCATAGGCTGCTCTCCCCCACGTGGCGAAGAAAGGCTGTGCAAGTACAGCCTTAAATCAATTTCTAGCAGTCTGCTTACTTTTGTTTGTTTGGGGTTTTTTTGCCAAATTTAAATCATGTCCCATCTTCCTCTGTTGAATATTCCCTTAGTCTTCTGAAAGAATGATTCAGACCATGAAAACAGGGGTTTTGCAATGGATACCAGTGAGAAACACCTGCTGTGTTTTAGGACAGCTACAACTCCCTTTCACCAAACAGTCAGAAGCCATCCAGAAATGGGGACCAGTCCAGAAAAGATTGTTTAAGCATTGTGCCTATTCAAAGCATTGCCTTAGCAACCCCAGGCTGTGCCTGCTGGCTGTTTCTGAAGTCAGTGTTCAACTCTGGCCCGCAGGCACAGGAAGGAACAAGACCTTGTTTCCCACAGCAATGCAAATGGGAGGTGCAACTGGCCACCCACTTGCTATACGTACAGGAGTCCAAGGGATTTCACAACGAAATACATTCACAAAGATGCTGCTTGAAAAACATTAAGGGATAGTACTTCTTTGTGGAAGGAAAACTGTTAGAATATGAGATGCCCATTGTAGGATTTACAGGCATCACTCTATTTAACCTCTGTGGCAGATCAACTTGGCAGCTTTAGTTTAATCTCAGATATTTTACTGCTTTCCTAAATCTACCCAGTAAGAGTATAAGTATCCCTTACTGAAAAAAAGAAAATATCATAGGATTGGAATAGATTTACTGTAGAAACCAGATTTCTCATTTAAACTGAGGAAATGTTAAATGAGGAAAAGTTAAATATAGAAGAAACTGAAAGGAAATACTCTTGCTTTAATGTTAAAGATGACAACTAAAAGATTGTAAAAAATGATTCCTATGTCTTAAATATATGAAGATTTTAATAATAAATCTTTGCAGATTTTTTCTAAAAATCAAGCCTTAGAGGACTGCGTATTTTATAATCCTGACAAAATCCATTTGCCTATTTCCATTTGCCATTTTTTTCATGAATAATATCTGATTCTTTCTTATTTTTTAAATACTGTAAAGCATTCAGCTAAGAGCAAGAAAGCAACAGTTTATTTGAAGCTAGTGCTGTCTTGGTCACGTGAGTCCTGATATTTAAAGTGTTTTAATCAGTATGAAAGAATAACAGATGCTAAGCTCTCCAAATAAAATTGTATTTACTGCAAAAATCTTCTTTGATGCAAGCTAAGAAAAAAATACTTACAGGGCTTCTCTTTGCAAACTAAGATTTTATCCTCAAGGTCTTCATTTATTTTCTAATCTCTCTTTTCTGTGAAACTTCTTGCAACATAAAGCTTCTCTCCTTGTCCATTTTCTAGCACAACTGTCCAGTTACTCATTCAGCCTTATATGAATTCCACATTAACTGCAAATATACAAAAAATGAAAATATTTGGAAATACAGAAAACTTTCAGTTATCGACACCATTTCTACACCACCACAAGGCTTTTCCTTATAGTATATTCCACAGTGTGCTGGTTAGTCTACTTTAAATGACCCAGATCAGAGGAAACTCCTGTGCTTTGATGGACTCAGTCCTTTAAACTACAAAATTTTGCTGTTAAGAAACATTATTTTGGATTATGTCTTCCAATGATTCTTTGTTTTCAACAAAATATTGGTTTTAGATATTAATTTTAATTGGAGAAAATTGTTTATGTTGTACTGCAGATAAGTGACCATTTATGGCCCTAAAAAACCCTATTGCATCATATGTGAGATTTCTGAACGCACATCATACACTGGCTAAAAAGCATATCACTGGAAAGCACCCACTTCTGACTTTACAAGTGAAAGCTGGCCAGAAAGGATAAAGGAAAAGAAAAAGTTTGAGAGCTGAAATGAAAAGAAACAGAACCAGCCAGTACTGTTGGATGGATGAAAACCTGGATAGCTGTTAGTTTAAAATCAATAGTATGTTCAGTCATGTGGTACGTAGAATTCCATGTGGTTGAATGAGTTATTGATGTGGGAGTTTATTTGTTTTGCTGTATGCAAGGTATCACAAGCCAAACTTCAGTGGAGTGATTAATGTGGCTGAAAAAATTTCTTGTAGCATCAACCGGGACTTCTGTTTCAGGATGTTGTTTCTGTCCACCTCTGATGGCAATGAAACAGTGTTAGCAGGGAGCACACTTAAATACCTGGTCTTTTCAGACTAACCACCACCAACTGGGGATGAAAAAGAAGTTCTGTAAAAGGAGCATCTACAGTGGGGGACTTTGACTTAACCTTTTCATGCAAAATACTTTTTCTAATCTTTTATTTTTTAATTTTCCCTGTGATACCAGGGTTTTACAGTTATATGACACATTAAGAGTACTAGATACTCATGAGTTATGCTGGAGAATGCTTTCTGAGGCATCCAGCCAGGTTTAAATAGTGAAGAGAGATTTGTCTGGACTGTCTCAGAACTCTCAGAACTCGTGTGCACAGGAGAGGGAGCCTTTTGTGAGAAGCTGACAATGCCCCTTTGTTAGTACTGTGGTTTGTACTTTCAACAGAGACGAAACAGAACTAATTCTGAATCCGCGTTCTGAATCAAGCAAAGCAAAGACTGTATTTAAACTCAGCTGAGAAGTGGTTGTTGTCCTCCTGTTCAGGTGACACAGAGTGGTTCACATTCCCATGGCTGCAGACCAGTCCACTACACAGTGCACTTGGTGTCTCTATGAGTGATGGTGCTCCCATGTCCCTTAAGCAGATATAATTTTATTGTTAGCATTAATCAAAGATCATGAGCATAATATGGAAAATGATCAGAATCATGTTTTGCAGCATGCTTCCTACAGCATGTTGTATGTCTTTGGGTATTGTGCTCAGAAATGTCACTTTTCTAAAAAGACACTGGAACAGGAGGAGTTGCTGATGTAGTCTCCATGGGGAACTGAAAGAGTTGGTTTAACATCATGCACACCTCCTGTAGAGAGCAGATTCTCAGAGCTGCAGTCTGATTCACTTGGAAGGCATTACTTAGTTTTCTCTAAAGGGGATCCCAAGAATGAATTAAGATGTGCTGTGTGGCTGCTGAGAGGACAGGGCCAATGTATGTATCAGGGAGTCAAGTTATATTCCCATTAGTACACATCCAAAGAACATTCTGCACCTCGACTCTTGGAGCCCACTAATGAATTATCAGCTATTTGCACTCTTTTTTCTCTCTTTTGTTTTTCAATATGAGGCAGAGGCAAAACTCCAGAATGGCTCTTAAAACTGAGTTAGGGCACTCACTTGTAATGTAGAAGGCAAAAATTCAAGTCCCAGATTTGCACTAGGCAGAGCAGAAATTTGAATTAAAGTGTCATGTTGACTACTAAATGTTCAATGCCCTACCCACTCGGTTTTCCTGAGGTCAGTTCTCTATTTAGACTGGAAATTTTGGTTATGTTTGTAAGGCAGAGTTTCTAATATGTTTTTCATTGAAAGCAGTATAAAAATCAGTTCCGCAACAATGTGGGAAAAAAAATTACTTTGGAAAATACAGCATTTTTTATACATAATTTTTTCGAACTTATTCTTTGAGATACACTTGAGTTATTCCTGCAAAAATGAAATTAAAGAAAAAAAAAAAAGGAAGTTAATTTGATTTGGATTCAAATTTTAGTGGAATAATTGTCTTGTCCTTCCCCTTTACTGAGTGTATGAATAGCTAGGTCCACAGAAGCAGAAGCCTAAAGGAAAAGTTTGACTTCTGTAGCCGCCACATATTTTACAGTCTGTAAATAATTCTTTGTCTGCCTAGTGAACCACTATACACAGACTCACTAGAAAAAAATAGTATAAATTAATGCCATCCAGCAACGGAGAAATACATGAGATCCTATCTCCTCTTCTATTATCAGAAAAGCATAACACATAACAGGAAAATGTGACACCAGTTTCAGAACTTCATGGTTGTTATTTACAGCATATTCTAAACTTTTCTGACAATTTTAGGATACTGCCTAAACAGAGGTTGGAAAGAAACGTGATGGAAAGAGGTATTCTGAGCCTACTATGACCCATTTTAAACTTCAGTATATTTTTCACATGTGCTAGTAGGAAAAAAAGTTGTTATTCCTGCTCAAAACCACACCCAATTCAGCCAAACCATTTCTAGTCTAATTAGTTGGTCAATGGATTATTAATTCATTAGTCATAATTTGTAGAAAATTATAAACAACTTTGTCTCTTTCCTTGTTGTTTACCCTTTTTAAGGCCAGATCTTTGAGGAGAATGCAGTTACAGGCTACATAAAATTTAATAAATTTCATGAGGAAGGATAATGAAATCTATTTTTGGCAGTTACTCTGAAACCTTTCGGATTTCTACTTCTTATTTTCTAATTCTGAGGACTTGTGTATGTCCTTTTCTCCTCACAGGTTGTGACAGAATTTTTTAGCAAATATTTATAGTGACAGAAAAAAAATCTATTATTGTTTAATGATTATTCTATTTTTTAAAATCTAATATTAAATAATTAGTATAGTGATTTTTATCCTCTTCCTGACTACAATTTAGAAAGTGTTTTTTTACAATACGCTACCCATTACAAAAAAAAGCCTATCTTCTAAATTAAGTTCCTTAGATTCTAGTTCTTAGGTGACTTCAATTTTAATTTTGACTTTCTTTTATGTCTTTCCAATGGAAAATGTTCATCAGAATTTCAAAGCTGTCATGAGCACTTAACAGCCAAAAGACAAAATCAGATCAGTCTCTTACTGTGGTGACTATCAAATTAATTTCTTTTGTTTCCCATTATAAGTTGTTCCTCAAATTTATAGTCACAATCTGCTTGTCAAAAATACATCTAGCAATTATGGTACTTGAGAAGGAGATTTGTAAAAACTTCATATTCCTAAAATACCAAGTTTTTATTCTGATACATTTCCTATACATGTTCTAGAGGAAGATATGCTTAACAACATCAAAATATTTCTCAAACAATTGCTCTAAACCCCAGGTGAAACTGAGTGATTATAGTGGTCCTTGATTTAAAACCTGTAAATATATTTTATCTATCCTTTACTGTCTACCACATATACCTCAAAGACCAGGCAGATAATAATTTCAGGGCTTTCTGGGTTTGTTTGTTTTTGTTTGGTTGAAGTTTTGTTGTTGTTGTTGTTGTCATTGCTGTTGTTGTTTCCCTAACAAAATACATTCCCTAGCACTTTCAAATTAGGCAACAAGATACTTCACAGAAATATATAATTCCCAATAACACTATGTACTCTTTCAATCTTTGCTATTTTCTTGATGCTAACAAATGTCATTAGCAGAGTTTTCAACAATACTTGGACAAGTGCAAGAATAATTTGTACTTGTTCAACTCTGAGTCTCAAGTGGTGCTAAGCACTGCTAAGAATTTCTATCTTCTTGCTTTAGTATTATACGTTAATTAGTCACTGACCACCTTCTTCCCACCACTGAAAGTATTTTGCTGAAGTGTAACCTGTGCTATTCCCAACATTGACTCATTATATCTTGTGAGAAATCACTGCTTGAACATGGAATCCCAAAGCAATATTCCACATCCTTCTTAGAGCACATATGATATTCTCCAAAATTTAAACACTTCCTCTTAAAACTTCCTCCTATCACTCAGCAATGCTCTTATTAAATACTATCTCATTAATGAAGTAGTTGAACCCTAAATAAGAACACTTTTGTAAACCAAATTAATAAATCACAGACTCACAAGATGGTTGAGGTTGGAAGGCAGCTCTGTTGGTCAGCTGATCCAGCCTCTCTGCTCCAGCAGGGCTGCGTTGAGCCAGTTGCCTAGGCTCACATCTGGACAGCATTTTAGTATTTCTAAGGATGGAGAATCCATAACTTCCCTGGGAACCTTGTACCTTGGTCAAGATGCTTGGTCACACTCATAGAAGAAAAAAACTGTTTCATTATATTCAGACTGAACCTCCTATATTCCAGTTTGTGTCCAGTGTCTCTTGTCTCATTAATGGGCACCCTGTGAAAAGCTGGCATCCGTGCCATTTAGACCCTCCCTTGAGACTCTCCCTGAGCCTGGTCTGCTCTAGGCTGAACAGTTCCAGCTCTCTCCACCTTTTCATGTCTCTCCTGTACTGGCGAGCCTAGGCCTGAACAGAGTACTCCAAGTGTGGCCTCAACAGTGCTGAGAGAGAGGGTTGGCAACTCTCCTTCTAATGAAGCCCAGAATCTCACCAGCTTTCTTTGCATCGCAGGTACATTGCTGGCTTGTGTTCAACTTGATGTCCACTGGGACCCCCAAACCTTTTTTTGACATGCTGCTTTCCAGCTTGGTGTCCCCCAGCATGCATTTTTGCCTGGAATTATTTCTTCCCAAGATACAGGACTCTACACTTCTTGTCGAACTCCATGAAGACTGATGACCTGTCGAGGACCCTCTGGACAGCAGCAGAAGCCCCTGTCAGATCCACCGCTCTCCCCAGTTTTATAGCATGCTCATCCCCATCTCAACTTCCTGTTACCAGGCATTTCACTGTTTGCTATTGGAGGAGCATGCCTGGTCCTTTTATCGCCATGCACATCAGTATCACTATATTAAATACATGAAGTTACTTTAATCTGTTTGTCTCTGAATTTGATGAGAGTGTATACACCTGGCAGATGATACAGTTCTGGGGTTAGCAAATGGCTGTGTCTGTGTGGATGATAGGTGGCTGCATATTCTGAATGTTGCTCAGATGCTGTTAATTAGGTTTGGTTTTGTAACAGCTCCCCTTTCCTGCAGGATTTACATTGCAGCTTGTGCCTCTCATAATGTTTTCTTCAAATTTGACATAAATATATTTCAAGGACTCTCACTCAACTTTTGCATTTTACATCATAAACAATAAACATCCCCACAACCCATTTACAGAACAGCAGAGAGAATGAGACAAAGAGAAAAAGAAAGAGGAGTGATCTCTAATTTTTAACTAACTCTAGGCTTTGAAGGGGAAAAAAAAAAGATACTCCCATTAATAGGTGCAATAAGGCAAAAAATTATCTTTTGTAATTATAGTAGCAGTACTTCAAAGTATTCATGTGTTTGGGATCTTATTTACAGATCAAGCAGAATTATCCATTGTAAATACAAGAAATAGCTCTCAAGGTAGGAGAAGTGAAAAAAAAGAATAAATAAAAGAAGATCTTCCTAATTTATGATGCTTTGCTTCTGATGCTAGCTTATTACATATCACAGTATAGGACTCTGAAATATTCAACATTAAAAAGTAAAAGTAAATAAACTGGCATTGGGAAATCCTAAAGTATTTCAGTTAGGAATGATTACCAAACTTTGTACCTATTCAGTCCTCTGCAGTTCTTCCTTGACATCGATATGTTGTGCAGATTTTTTGCCAAAGGACAATCTTTAAACTTGTTTTTTACCTCTTACGACTCACTTGGGCTATCATGGACAAAATATCCAAGTTCACTAGGAACTCTGACATCCACTGTGTCAGCTGGCTATAAACATAACTTAAGGCTTGGGACCAGGGAAAAACAGAGGGCTCTCAATTACAGGACAGCAGAATAGACTTGGAGATAATAGTAAAATGAAGATAATAGTAAAATTGGTACTTTCTACACAGAGTTTCCAAAGAAATGCATATCCTCAAAATTAGCTTGTTGTCAATGATTTATGAAATTCATTGCAGATTTTTTTTATTATTTAATTTTGTTACATTAAAACAATTTGAAGAACTGAATCTGAAACCACCATACAAACAATTGAACAACAAATAATTAGGGAACTTTAGTTTCAAGGATGAAAGATAAGTTACGGCTGATTTTTATTTTCAACCTTCTCCATATCTGAGTTTAGAAAACAGAACAAGAAATATTTCGTGAGGTCAGAAACTCAAAGTTTTTACAATGTATGTCCGTATTCTCTTTCACACTTTCACAAGGTCCTCATTAAGGCACTTTCTTTTGCTAATCAAAGTTTTGGTAAATTAATATCCTAGTCTTGTAATTGGTCCAGTAGCCAGAGCTTCCAGGAGATATCCTATTCTCTTGGCAACATCTGGATTTTGTAAGGACAGCTTTCACAGAAAGCCTTTCTGCTGAGACTGTATGGTCCTCCACATTGTAGGACCTTCCTGCTGCCCAAAAAGGCAAGTACCCATACGAACTCCAAATGCAATCACATGGCGGTGGATCTCCAGGATTACATCTCTGTCACATTTATGTCGGTGGTTCTGTGTGAGAAAAGCAATGGGATGTCATTACGCTCGATAGGTCAGCTTATTTTATGTGCATCTGGGATGCAAAGGGATGAATCCGGACTTTTATAATAAGATGATCACTTTAGGACCCTTTATAGCTAGTGGGTGTGAATAGACATTTCTTCTGTGTAGTTCATTTTGTCTGAGGAATTACTTCTAAAGTTAGAAGACATCCACTTGATGTTCATTATTTTCTGAGGTAGATTCTCTGTTGGGGAAGATACCTGTTGCCATGGACACTTTAGCAAATTCTATCAAGCAGGATATCTCCTGAAGAAAAAACAAACAAACAGACAAACAAACAAACAAATAAAATGGATGAAACTTAGTGTGTGATAGGTACCTCTCACATTGCAGGTGCCATGTTTTGTTGAAATGTCAAGTATCATACTTCCATAACATCACTTTAAGGACCATCTTAGAATAATACACACTGATATGCTGCAGATTATGAAATATTTTCTCTCAGATGTTACATGTCCTATAAAATCTCCACCTACACAATATTAAGAACTATGAACATGCACTCCTAATAATATGTGTATAATATATGTGTACATGTATGTATATGTATACATACGCACATGTATGTATATGCACATATACACTTACATAATAAAATCGATACATCATCCAAAATATGTGCGTTCATACTCAAAGCATAACTGCTGAATTTTGAAACTGAAGTGAACAATTAATTTAAAAAATCAATGTCATAAAACCATTTTATTTTTAATTGAAAAATGTCAGCTAAATATTACCCCATAGCTATCATTCAAGTTTACAGCAGAACTCTTTTTTAGTGTGTCTTATCTGATTGTTTATGTTTGCTTTTATTGCACATATCTCTTTGATCTCTAACCAGCTATAATTATGATGTTTTCAACATGTTTTATGTTTCTGTAACTGCTGTGCTCCATCACATTTGGTACTTATACTGTCAACTTCAGGCTTTTTATGTTCTTTCATCTTTGTTGTGGGTGGCCTTTGTTTATGGAATCTAATATTAACATTTAAGTGCATATTTCAAAGGAAATGGACCACAAGATGTCAAACATGCATTCACTTTATAATTTATCCATATTAAATATTTTTTGCTACAGAAGTGCACAGTAAGTACCTAATTGATATGGTCTGGTTTGGTTTTTTTTGCTAATTGCTGTTATTTACTGCTGTACTCAGATGGACATGCAGTAATCATAGAGGGGAGGCTTTGCACCTACAAACATGATCCTAAATTCCCTTTTCTTTTTGATGCTTTTGTTTTCTTTGTATTCTATTTGGTTGTTTATATCTGGTGTTTGTTTTCTTTACAGTACTCAAGAGGTAGACATCAAGAGGCAGAGTTTAGAGCCTGAGATGTTCCTTGGATTGGTCTTAAAAGGATGATTGACTTTTGCTCTATCTCACAATGTGAAAAATCTCAATAGTAAAAAAGAACATTTAATGAAATCTTGTTAACTTGATTTTAGTAAAATTTTTGTAAAATATACTGTCCCCTAAAATATAAGCAATAACCTAGAGACTTGCAGGTGTGGAGTGTCTAATTAATGCTTGAAAGAAAATTCATCACCATAGGTAAGAAAACACATATTACTTAGCATGCATATTCAGTATGCATGTTATTTTCTGGCTAAAGAAAGCTGCTATTACAAATAGACAAGTCTGATTCCAACCCAAATTGTCAGGAAGAAATGCGTTTCACTCACAAAATATGAAGGTCACTGAGTCATTTATGCCAAAATTAATATATGGGGTCAATAACTGCCATAATCTTGTCTGAGCCTATTGAGGCATTCTGTTACATTTAGAGTAACAGCATGGGTGTCGTGAGGAAGAACTTGACAACAGACATAAAATGGTAACTGTAATTATATGCAGAACTTCGATATGATTGTGAGCAGTGTTGAATAAAAACTTCAGTGAGGTGTTAAGAGAACAAATCTCAGAGGAAAAGAGAACAGTGTAAATACAGGGTTGATTCAGCAGCCCCTCCTGAAAGACCTTACTGATTCCCAGATGAACAAGTTTCACTTTCCCTGGTAATTAAAAGAGGAATCTATGTAGCATCTTTTTAGTCATACTTTTGTCTCATAGAACCCTGTAGTATTGGAGGTAAATTGCAGAGGCAACAAGGAATGCCCTGAATTTTTATATATATATATTCATGACTTCCTGCAAACGCACATATTAATTTGAATATTCTCTTCTACACAACAAGGGAACTGAAGAAAATTTAATTATAGTCTCTACTTTTAAGCTTTTTTTTTTGTATATTTATTTATGTATTTTATAAACCAAACTCACTAATCCCCTTCTTCACTCAAGAGAGAATATAAAACAATCATTAGTAATGATAATATATAAAAGATACTGAGACAGCATAATGGACTAGCACAGTCCTGCAGCTGGAGTATGAAGATGTTAACATCTCAAATTTAATTTGCTCTTTTGTATGTAATTTTTGAAATTGATAAAATGCAGAAACAGAACTTCGCTATTAAATTAATTTATATTTAAATTAATTTTATATTTTAAGACCATTTTGTCCACTGGTATTTTTCTTCTCTCTTTCTTTTCCATGCAAAACTGGTAGATCCCCCTTCAAAAATAATTTAGTAGAACCTGGACATCTTTTCTGTAGGCATTTTCTGCCCAAATATAGTAAGGATTTTCTTAGTATATTCTTCCATTTTTTATTCTTGTATTCTTATTCTCCTTATAAAGTGTAGTGTACTTTTTGGTAGAATTTTTCCTACAGTTTTTCCAAAGTGTTTGTTCTACCACTCACTTCTTCCTTATTATAACATGATTCAGTGTTTGCTATGCACCATGAATAACTACAAGCACTGCATCAGTTCTCTCTCTTAAGGTGAACCCAGCTGTTTTATTCACCACCCAAACCTTTTCTTCAATATTTAAATGGTATTTTAGGATCCTCACAAGGATCATTAAAAAATGTAATATTTCAAACTCAGAAAATGCTGTGGAAGCAGAGAAATTGTGAGTTTTCAAATATGGAAACTGAGGCACAGAAAAGTATTTTTAATAACAAAAATCACTCAAAGAGTTATTCATATACTTAATAGAATTTGTGTATTTCTCCTCCCCATCCATTTCCCATAAGCATCAGATTTTTTCTTAGAAAAAGTCTTTTCTTTTTCTCTGCTCAATTCTGAAATGGCCTATAAAGAACCAAAATTATGAACAGAGAAATCAGAAAATTATAAAGAAGGGATGCATTGGGTAATCAAACTTCAAACAGCCCTATTCATTTTTGGCATAGTTCTATCTGTGTTGTCTCTTACATGATGTAAAACGTTTTATTATGCAGAATTAACACTGGGAAATGTCTTAATAGCCAATCAGATTGTATTTAGTGATCATCTCTAAATTTAATGAGGGTATCATTCTATAGCCCTGAAAGTCTAGTTTAGTTCATTTTACTACTTTTGTCATAGCAATTACATCAACCTAAACAACAATTAGGTGACTCAACACACAGTACGCAAATTAGTAACTTCCGTTAAAGTAGGTTTATGGCCCTCTTGAGAAAGACTTTTGAGTAGCAAACTGTACAGAGACCAAATTCTGAGACTTCATTCTAGTAAAATTTCATTGTACTCTATCTCTGGTACTTCTCTCTATACTACAAACATAAATCAAAATAATTCTGTGATATGGGTTTACAATCCAGTTTCTGGCATGGTTATTACTTTGAGGCCTGATTCCTTTCAACTGTTCTTTTTTATTAAGATTGCAATGTAAACTGACAGTTTACCCTGAGGATTTTTTTCTTTCTTTTCAGGAATTGCTACTAGAGGCTATGTTTTTTGTTTTCCTTTCTTTTCCAGTTTACAAACAGTAAACTGACTACATCTGAATCTGTATGCATTATACTGCAGAACATAAAGCAATCCCTCATGTACCAGAGCAGAGTGTTTGCATATGTTCTCTCAGAACCATTCATTCAGCACCACTGTGGTGTTCCATTCCAGGGCTTTAATGCAGTAAGGGTGAATTTCAGTGATATATTTCCTCTCTGGGATTTTAGAGGCCCAATTTTGTCTCCTTCTGACTGGTCACTTCCAGTTGAATATCTCAGTTTGCTGCCGCCTTATTTGCACTGACACAACTGTTAGCAGAGCTGTGCTGTAAATAAGATCACTGAAATTTTTTTGGGTTATAAAGAGGAAAAAAAAAAAAAGGAAAAAAGAGACAAAAAAAGATCAGAAAGATTTTATTTTAACACTACAAACATTTGGGGATTTTGTAGCAAAGGTCTACTAAGAATTTCAGCATAACGAGGGGCACTGAGCTACTTTGGGGAGGAGGGAAGAAGGCCTGAAGTGGAAGGGTAGGCAGAAATTTGTTACATATTTTTTCAGCTAAGAAACAATCAAATATCTGCTTGTGGCAAGGGAGGAGGAAGGCCGTAGGCCATTTTAGCAGCTATTGAACAAGAACGCTTCCTTTACATCCTTATTTTTAGTGAAATGGATAATGCAATTTCCATTTGTTATGCTTTGAAACACAACTCAATGCAATAGCAGCACAAGACTTGCCAAGAGAGTCACACCACATACATAGACAAGTCATTTATCTGTTTCAGAATTAGTATGGTCTTTAAATGTAATTTGATGAAGAGCACATTTTGAACAAGGAAAATTCTTTTACATTTTAACTTTCAAGAAGGTCATCAGGAGTATCAAGAACAGGAATTACTCATCGCTAGGATGCTATTTTCTGTCTGTGGTCAAGTTACAGGAAATAGGAGGTCTGGAGCTTTAAAAGTGCTGCAGCATCCCCCTGCCACTTGTAGGCATCTTAATTCACAGCTGACATTTTTCAGAACTGATGAGTGCATCCCAGCAGCGGAGTTACTCACCGTTCTTTGTAACAGATCAATTTAATAACTTATTCAACTGAATAACATACTACAGCTATTACACAAGTAGCAAGCATTTCAAGACCCCTACTCTGAATCACAGTGTACAACAAGTACATTTCTGAATGAGATGAAGCAGACCTTCACTGGCCAGGTTCATCATGGCTAGGTTCTTGCAGCCATGTCCATTTTGATTCTGTCTGTTTGTCTACTTAAAAAAGGCCTTCAGTTAAGCTGGAACACTGGATCCCTGATCATCAAGCCTATTCTAATGTTTGCTTAGTTCTTCAGGATTACTCCTTTTTGCTCTCTCCAAGACACATGTACTTTAGAAGAGAGTAGTACAAGTTAGTATAAACATAAGCTAATCTCATTAGGATGCTCACTTTTTGTTATTTTGATTTTTCCTTTGCTTTAGCTGTTTGGTTTTTTTGGTTTTGTTTTGTTTTAAATGAAACAGCATAGGCAGAGCCTGTTAGGCTTCTGCTTTCTGCCAGTCCTTGCTTTAGGATAAAGACTGCTGTTCAGCTACTAAGGCATGAGTTGCTGTAGTGAGCAATTTACTTTCTATGCCTAACACTAGGAAAGATTCCCAGCTGAGGCTTATGGGAAAGCTGTATTGTCTTGGGTCTGAATAAGGAACACTGGCTGAAATCTCTTCAGTCTTTCTGTATTTTTTATGTCCTGCTCTGGTCCTGGCTAGCTTAGCTATCTTCCTGGCTCAGCTGACAGTCTTTCTAAACACTTCATGAAAAGTCTGTGTGCTCAAATTGAAAAAGAAGATTCTCTGGTAACAGAGTATTTATGGAAAGTGTAGCAAAATACTCAGCAAAAAAAGTGTCTCTTGCAGACTCTAAAAGTAGATATCTCCTTTGCACGACATCAGGTTTCCAGAAGTCCCTAACATATTCTCTTGCATTTGTTGTTTTTCATTTCTTTAATAAAACTTTGTCATTACAATTACAATTACAATGAGCCAGGCATAAATCAATCCTTTCTCTACGTCTTAACCAAGAGCTTATTTCTCAAGGAAAACAAAAGATATTAATCTCACCTATTTTAAGGACCAAATAAAAAACTTCATGTTAGAAGGGTACCCTTCTAAAGACCTCTCCTTAGAACTGAGAATTCATGAGTTAGTCTTCTGTTCTGAAACTCCTTCTAGATTTTCTCTTCAGGGATCGTGTAAGATATGTAACAACTCTTCACTTAGGCATGATATTTGAAGACAGTACTAGTTTTCCTCCTATTCCATAATTACATTTCCAGATCTTTAGAAGAAATGAAACAAGATGTAGTGAAGCATGACTTTTCTTCTACTTTAATATTTTAATTCACAATAGTGTGTCTGGCCTTGGAACTAATGAATAAGGAAAAAAAAAATAAAGCTTAAGGACACCTGGATTTATTTCAAAGAAGTAGAGAATTTAAAATATATGAAGAAATATGTGAAAAAAATGTACAGCCATCTGGACATCATGCTGGATAACCGGCTCTAGGTGGCCCTGCTTAAGCAAAGGTGTTGGACAAGATGATCTCCAGAGGTCCCTTACAATCTCAACTGTTCTATGATTCTGTGCCATCAGTTAAAAAGTAAATTACTGTGAGAGACAAATAGCACATTCCAAGGACATGGAGTCAAATTAACTTTCATACTCTGTAAAAATATCGTCATGATATGCAAATGAATTAAGAGTGAGTTTCCACTGATTTTGAGATGTCCTGCCCACCTCAGCCCTATTAATATAGAATCTGTAGAAAATTGTTTATATCGAAATGGTAGTCAAATCTGGAGTTTAAAGCAAAACTATCTGTTTGGGTAAAATTATATTGTGAAAAATCTCTTAGCTCAAAGATGAAATTTCTATTCAAAACCAAAGAGAAATGTATCCCTCAAACACTTTGTCAGTTCAGAACATCTATTAATCTGGTGGTCATTTACATACACCTGAGATAAAAGAAACTCAGAATCAAGTCCCAGCTCTAATTAATGACTAACTCAATCAAATAGAACACCTGAAAAAGCCCAGATTAAGAGAGATCACACAAAGGGTCTTACATCAGTACAAATTCACAGACTCCAAGAAAAGTAATTCTTCATTTTACTGATGCACAATAAAAAATAGGTTGTTGGTCATCTTAAAAAGTCTGCTAGCGCGCACTATCTAGTTGCATGACACAGGCAGAGAATAGAATCACCACAGATTGTAGTAATAAATAAATATTTAAATATGTGCACTGTTTCTGTTGAAAACACAACACTTCGTAAAAAATGTGCTTAAAAATTGCACTATCAAAAATAAAGGCCAATGCACTTGTAATCTTTCAGCTTGTGTGCTTCTACCTCTGGCAGTGAATATTGTGCCATGTAGGCCCTCTGCCTGTGGCTAGCCATGTACCTAATTTTTTTTCATTATTAACAATTTCACTAATGATCAGATATTTGGCAAGTTTAAGAACTGTTTTTCTATGTGCTTCTCACTCACATTGCACATGAATTTTTCAGAAAACATTTATTTCATTTTAGTACAGAAAAAGAAAATCTTTAAAATATTCATAAGACTGGAAAACTTTTTTGACAACTTCTGGCTATGTGGCAACAGTCTCCTTTACAAGTTACCTGTAATAATTACCACTCCTTTTATTGAAATATTCTTTAAAAGCAATTTTCTATTCAACACCTTGGGTAATTACAGTGGGAAATGATTGATAACATCAGTTGATATTAAATATTGTACTGCTAATCACCATGCAATCTTGCATGCAGTTATTCATTAGTTACTTCTTTAATTTGAATGGCTGACAATTTACTTGGAATGCTTCAGTTATATGAATTATCATATTTTGATTCCCAAGAGAAGGCCCACACTTCATTACAACAGAATCATTCACATTGCTTTTCTTTCATTTTCAAGAGTGAAGTACTTTGATTTGAAAGTTCTGTGGCTGTAGTCAGGCAAGATATTAGTCTCTTCATTGTCAAATAACACTATGCAATGCTTGTACAGTACAAAGGCACTTCTAGAATAAACAAAATCACATTGTTATACACTGTTCTGACAGTCATAAACAGCTGGTTGTGGTCTCCAAGAGGACTTTGTGCTTCTGTGTCACATTCTGGAAAACGATGCCATGCCCCCAAATGTGTTCATACTATTAGCTGACTGCTAGAGTGGCTGTAGATGTCATTTACTTTGTAAACTGCTTCACTTTATCACCCAGGGCAGATCATAAGGTTTTAACACTTAGACTTATATATGAGTCAGACATTTAAATCTGATGAGTCTTCCAAAAAGAGCATAAATACTAAATATACTAAATCAGTTTTATTAATGGGAGTTAAAATTATTTTGGAAGTAACTCGTAGTAATTTGGTGGAGATAGTATATTCCTTGTGAAATATGGAACCATCTGTTGTATGGAATCTCATTATGTGATAATGCAGTGATGCACGCTGTATAAAATCTGAGCTTAAAAATCTAGTTTCTATTCCAGGGTCAGTGTGAAGGCATTTGCTCATGAACACGAGTAGCCAGAAAACAGAGGAAATACTTGCCAACTTGTGTTATACGCTTTCTTACACAAAAATTGTTCTCTGGGAACATTGGTTTTACGGTCCCCTGAAATTCAGCGCACACCTCAGCTCCTGCTAGTGCACCGCAGTTTCACAGCCCGCAGGCACTTACCTGTTCTACCTGTTACACAGGAGCTCGTGACCTTGTTACTGCCGCCCTTGCCAACCTCCCCCCGCTTCCCCACGACGCCAGCTGCTCCCGTCTCTCCGCGCTCTCACTTATTAACAAAATGAAGTCAGACTCAGAATATTTGTTCCCAGCCTGGATTTAGCTTGAAGTTTTCTCCCCCTATTTTCTACCACCTTTGTTTCAGAAGGCTTCTGTGTCAGTTTTTCTGTTACCTGTTCCTACAAACTTTATGTGTCTTGGAAAGCAAAGCTCATCAAGAGTTTCTGAGAGTAATGTCATGGAAGGATATTTTGGAGGAATATGCTTTGTTCAGCTGTTACAATAGTTCATCTTAGGTCAACTTCAGATTCTTCACACTAAAATGGGAACCCATTTGTTAGTATTTTCACATCAAAGTTTGTATATATGTGGTTTAACCAATCAAAAGTTTAGAGTGATGAGGCAACTATTTCAAAGAAGTCAATACAAAGTATTGATTCAATGCCTTCTGAGAAATTCCAAGATTTTTTACATATTTATATGAGCATATCTATATCTGAGATGTAAAGGTGATATTAGCACGATATATTTAATTTCTTTTGTTATTCTGACCCATATTCTACCTATACACAATGAAACTATTACTGAGATTAAACTCTCAGGGTAGTATTAAATACATCCCTCATTAAAAATACTTAATTTATTTTATTCTCCTCATTCAAATTTGGCAACCGAATTTTACTCTGTCACACAATATGGCAGGAATCCCCTAACTATTAGCAAGTTCAGTGCTGTACAATCACATGATCCATCAGAAATAAAAATGGAAATTTTATTTTAGTGAAAGGCTGAGATTTCTATTTTTATGGTAGAACATAAAACTTCTCACTCGATCTGTACTCCATGGTACTTCATTTAAAAATTCATATTCTTATGTGCACAGATAGAACTTTATGGACTTTTTAATTAATTTTTACAGTTTCTCATTAGTGTCTTCTCCTCCTATATATTTGGAATCACTAGCACTGAGACTAAAGAGACACTACTAGAATAGCAGCAGAAGGATCTGGTACTAAGTGTGCTTCTCCACACATATTAGCATTAAGTAACAATAGCTCCCCCAGGATCTCAGCAGAACCACAGTGATGTGCCCAGAGGCACATTCTGTGACTCCATCCTGCATCCCTTGCTTCTCAGTCTCTGATGAACTCCTTTTAGAAGAAAACTTTAGTGCAGTTATGCAAATTTTTGTTCTAAAAGTTACTTGGGTTTGGGGTTTTTTGCTTCCTTGATTGACACATTTTTCTAAATGCAATCTTTGAGGTTTTTGAGCCTACACTCTCTTAGTTCTCACTCTCATCTGCTATCTCATTAAGCCTCTCTTAAAAGGTTCTTCTTTTATCAGTCCTCATTTCCTGTGTAGTTGTGCACAGGACAGATTTTTCCAGATAGAAGTTACCCCTTTAGGACTTCAAAAAATGAAAACCTGGAGAAAATTTGTTATGCAAACACTGCAGCTAAATTGCCTCATTTTATATTTTGCTGTGAGCCTCCTGAACAAAACTGTACTTCTTTCAAATAGTTGAACTTATGACCCTCAATTGTTTGCATAGTGAGAGCTCCATCCATGAGCTTTTCCTGAAACGGGAGTGTGTAGACACTACTTTGAGTGTCCTCAACTCTGAAGAGGAACTCTAACTTTCCAGAAATGGTATTTGATTTTGGATTTAAATTTTTTTTATCTTAGAAGCTCTGTGCAAAGAACTCTGCCTCGGAAAAAAAGAGAACAAGAAGTCACAGAAATAAAATAAATTTAAAAGTCCAGTCTGAATGAGTACAATTTATTTATCTGAGAAAAACAATGCTTAACCTTCAGACACAATGAAAAGTTAAATTTGAAATACTTCATGAGCTATTTGAGATAAAGAAAGATTTTATGTTACTAAAAGCATTTAATATTTTAAGGCATTCTTTTCAATAGAAACATTTTTTTTTTTTTGTAAATTTTTTCCTATTTTTTAATCTGCTTTTGATAGCACTAGGAAGGAGACTAAATGAGGTGTTCAGGTTCCTATGGTTCTGGAAAAAGATCTTTGTCCCAAACCATATAGGTTTTTCTTTTTCCTGATCATTTATCATTTATGGTCACATAGGTTGAAAAATGTACTTAAAATAAGGAGAAGTGAAAAAAAACATAAAGTTTAAGAAAAATACATTCAAATATTACTCTATGTTTTTAGGGGTTGCTTCTTGGTGTTTTGGGTTTTTTTTTTTTCCTGGCAGATGTTTGCTTGCTTCCATTTTCAAAGTTCTTTACAGCCCTCAGCCACAAGATCCACCAATACATATCATGAAAATAAAAGTTTCCTTTTGTTAGTAACAAACAAGAAATTCAATATAGGAATTCCAGGAAAATCTGACTTCTACTTTAAAAGAAATCTTTCCTCTCTGCCTGCTAGTGATTAAGTGCTATCAACATGAACAGCTAAATTCTGTTATATTATAGCTAAACCATATTTCCAAAATTCCTATTCATCCTCTAACCAGTAGCTACAACAGTATCTTCCAGGTGACTATTATTTCTTTCATTCTATTATTCTTTCTGGATTATATCACAAATCTGACAAATCAAAACTTGTACTGTCCCCTACATTTTAGGATTATTAAGAGAGAGGTATCCTAAAATTTAACTGTAGAATCCTCTCACAATTTTCAGGTGAACAAAGAGTAGAACATGACTGGGAAGGTTTCCTGAGAAATCATGGACCAAAAACACTACCTCAACAGGAAAGAACAATTGAGCGTGGTTTGAAGAGTTTATGTGGTTTATGCCATCTCGGGCCTGTTCTATTCTGGTAACTGAGGAGTTATTTGATTTTAACACATGAAGCTTATTCACAAAACTTTAAATACTTTGGTTCCTGCTTGACCTGTACACTGCTCTTTCTGTCCTTGTCCTTCTGTCCTCGTATTGATCTTGGTGGCACTTGGGCTATTTTTCAATTTTGTGTTTGCGTAGCACTTAATATTATTAAATGCTTCTGTAAAACATGTTCATACATATAAATATATAAAAAGAAGAAGGTCCTTTTCTACCAGTATCACCATTAGTTCAGTCTGAAGAGAAAAAATTAGAGGATTATCATGGTGAAATTTTTTTTCATAATCTTTTTTATTTTCCGCTAGACATAAATACGACCTTTTTTTTTTCCTACATGATAGGGAGCACTCAGTGAAAAAATGGCTGCATCCAATTTATGTAGAATCATTAGTACATGTTTTACTAGATAAAGTGAATGGCATACTATTCCTGACATGTTTAAACTTTTACATTACAGTCTTTGAGATAATATGGTTTCCTTTACTTACAGACATATACTTCAAACAGCTCACCGAATTTACAGTTCCTTTCTTGACTTTCATTAAATTCCAGGTATTTCTACAACTATGTTCAGCATTGGAGAGAAATAATAAACGGGGGATAAAAAGGACAAAAACTAAAGAACATCGGAAATCAGCAACTAATTCTTGTCATCTGGAATTGCATTACCTCAGAAGTATTTCAGCAAACCTTAGACTTGACCAAATATAACTTGTTACTGCTGCAAGCTTGGTACATGCTCTGATTCTCTACTTCTGGGTCTTATAAATGTATATTCTGTTCTCCATATTAACAGCTATTTGAAAATTTGTCTCCTTATTTTCTTATTCTAAATTGTACTCTGTGTTTATATGCAGCTCTTTGGTATTGCTAAGTAGCATGGAAGAGATTCAAACCCATCTACATATTTGCATCTTTTCTTCTTTTCTCAATAATATATGATTGAATGTAGTGCTCAGGAAATTGAGATGCTAATAATCCTGCTTTGAACCAGAACTAACAAGACCAGGTGTGTACCTGTCTCCAGAGAGCCGCTGGCAATTCACTTCTTACCTGCCTTGGCAGGTGTCTCTCTAGTCCTGAATTTCTTCTGAAGACAGATTGCTAATCCTTTCACAATGGCTGGTATGAAAAAACAGAGGAAAATATTAGGCTTGACTAGCTCAAAATGATGAGTCTCATTTTCTCTTCTGATCTGTTCATTATCTGAATTGAGTCTGAATTAAAGGGTAGTATATTACCTACAGCATCAGCAAGATCCTGGTGCTTCCTGTTCTGGAATTTTACAACTAAACATCAAGCTGTTAATTTGAATTCAGTCTTAGAGCTCTAAAGCTTTTCTTATTTGGGCTCCAAACTTAATGTTATTTGAGAATTTTTAAATGCTGAATAATTGATATCTATTGGCACATGAATAAAAACACATTCTTGGTTTTATCCCAAGATAGTCTTCTATCTGGGTTAAACACAACCTTAGCTAGACAAGCAATCCTATAAAAAAAATCTCTGCTTTCCTTTTCTTTATATATTCTATCTTATTTTAGTAAGCAGTAATACTCTCTTCTCTGAAAATCTCACAGCACCCACAAGCATAAATAGCAAAAAACAAATTCTAATCTTGCTACAATATCCCTGTATAGCATGATTTTCTTCTTTCTCTTTTTTTTCTTTCCATCAGAAAATGAATTCACTTAGCACACTTAAAATTATCTCCAGTGGCAGATTTTATTTTCTCATGAAAGACTTTCTTTTCTAGGAAGAGGATTCATGGGGCCTGATTCTCTATTGGCAGGACTGTCCTCTTCATAATTTTAAAACAGGTGAAAAAAGGAGGAAGAATGTTATAAGAGTATTATTTTGCACCAGCTATTCCCAAGTGTAATTCACTTTGCTGGTAAAGATTAAAGTTAGCCAATAGAAATGCTTTCAATGAAAAATAGGATACAATCAAGCAAAAATCTGCTTTTGACAGCAGAAATAGCAAATATCAAAAGCACTATGAATTGTCTTATTCTTGACATGTGCTGTTAATTAATGAAAATAAAATTTCTTTTTGTTGAGCTCCACTGACTACCCCACTAATTTCAAAATCACAGGCTCAGAAAAACACTCTAATTATTGCTAGGCTGCACGAACTTGCTCTATACTTTCTAATAAATGATCATGGCCATGCAACTCTTTAGAGTGAGTCCAACTTCTGTGAATTACAGCTAAATCAATCATCTTTCACTTCTGTCCATTCTTGATACTATGCAAATTTTGGACTTTTGAGGACTTTACATAATAGAAAACTGGAAAGTTTTGCAAACTTGTCAATGCAGATATTTGTAGCAGAAGACCTACAACCATTCAGAAAAGCAAAACACACAAAGGATGAAGGTTATAAATGTAAAAACTGTGCTTACCTAATCTGTTTCATTTCAGAATTCTTATTTAGTAGTTTTTATCACGATCTTATATTCACTATTGATTTTTAAACTAAGCCTTGTGACCTTCATAGGTTAAATGAGCTCTTAGCATGGAATTATAATTGACCTGTTAATGAGCACTATTTCACAGTCTCTAACAGTAAAAAAGAAAAGGCAATTGGAAACTAATGAAAAAAAAAAAATCTTGATTTGTTGAAATAACCAAGTCTCTAGCAGTGTTAAAATTATAAGCCCTAAATTAAAAGAATGACATAGAGAAGCCAAATAAGTACCTTTTTTTTCTTAATTCAGCATACAATTATTATGATATTTTTTCAAAAGTTTGCATTAACTTCACAAAATATATAATCTGTCTGCATCTCACAGGCTCAAAAGTTGCAAGAGTGGTTAGAGGGATGTGGGTTTTTTAGCTATCCTGGCTCTTATCGTGAAAAAATTAACCTCCCTAAAAATTCTCTTTAGCTCCCTCGTAACTTCAGACGTTTCTTGGATTTTCTTTACTTCTCTTTTACTCTCTGTTCCCTATGATATGATGCAGTACTAAAATGTATGTCTTAAAAAGTTAGGGAGACTAGGAAAAATTACCATGGTCAAAGATTATTCTCAGAAGGTGTACAGGCAAACACAGTGGAGTCATAGGCAAGAAAGTACATGGCATTCCTATCTATTTTAATGCGCAAATAAAACTGTGTCTCTTTATACCTATGGGCTTCTACGGAAATCTTAAAAAATGTGCATTTAGAGAATATTTAGAGGTAAGGATATCATAAATCACCGCAGTTGCTGTTTGTATACGTCTGTACTCTGTTGTGACCAGCCCACAGCCTTTCTAAAGACAAATTGCTAAGATCTGATGAGAACAAAATTACTTTGTGAATACTAACCTTTCTTTCCTGAGCATTTTTGTCAATGTCTACAAACGAATACTTAGTATGTAAGAAGGAGATTGAAATTCACATTTTACCAGCAATCTTTTGCCAAGTGAAACTAGTCTGCGTTATCAGAAATAACATAATTTAAGACAAAAGATAATAAGACAAAAGATTCAGGACATCATAGTTACAAAAACAGAACTGCAGTTTCCTAACTCATGCTCTTTTTGGCTACTCACGCCCTTCAGTACAGCACAGAACTGGTATCTGGATAACGACCGTGTAACTACACTAAATATCTGCCTGGCTACCCTAGGTAAAAACATATTTTTATAAACAAGTGTACACAGAAGGGTGAAGACAGATTCAAACCCTTTGGATTTCTCTAAGCTAACTAGAACTATGTCAACTCTGTTTCTAGAAACTCTTTCTTTTTAACAATGTGCTCAAGGACACACTGCATCTTAGCAGAGCCTGTTACATTCAGCACAGCTCCATCTCATCTCTTTCATATAGGGCTGGCCTAATTCACACAGCTCTTTTACTGCATTTTCCAATTCTCTGGAGGAGGTGAGGATTGTCCATGCATGACTGTTCAAAAAACACATCAAAGATAAATAGAATAATTATTGGAAAAGGCAAAGAATTAAAACTATTCTCTCAGTGGATTATGTTTGCTTAGCAGAAGCAAAATGGTCCAACTACCATCATTTTTCTCTCTTTATATCTTGAGCCGTATTTCTTATGCAGGTTTGATTCCAAACCAGAGACTGACAGGATTTGAACAGTGTCTGTGAACTGGCATTATCTTGCACATAATGAATAGATACCTCTGTTCACCTTATTAATGCCACAAAAGGTCCATTTCAACAAATATGCCACCACCTGCTGCTTAATCAAACATGCAGTTGCAAGTTCATCTGAAATAAAGCAATCTCTGTTGATGAGAGCACCCTCGCATGAATTGTATTTTTCTGCATCTTAAGAAAAAGATGGAGACTTGAGCAACACAGGACACATTTAGGAAAATAAATGAGCTATATTCTTATATGCAACTTTTTCTTTTGAAGAAAGAAAAGGAGAACACAATAAAGCTAAGCATCAGATGAATAAAATCAATATGAAATTAAATATCGGCCCAAAATGATAAATTAGACATATTTCCTTCATATGTTCATATATCTCAGTGGGTTTCCTTTCAAAATTCAAATCCAAATCAAAAACTAGTAAAACAGAGAAGAAAAATTAATACCTTGCGAACAGTAAAAACTATGATGTGACATATCATCTCAGAAGGAAACAATAACTATATATTCATGTGATATGAACAATATCCTCATATTTAAGAACTCAGAAAAATGATTGAAAACAATGTCTTACCATGTTTTCAATAGGCGACTGTAATCTTGCATAAAAGTAGTATAATTTGTGACAGCTTCAATACAGGTTACATTTTTTATTTCTTTTGAAAAAAAAAATCTACGGAACAAAGCACAACTATGATTAGCTGTCTATCTGTTCTTAATTATGATACCAAGCTCCATAATAAATCACAGGGAAAAAGAACGAATATCCTAAGGCAGATTTTAGCAGTCCCTGCTTCTTTCACACATTTATGCGGTGGAATGTTAAGAGGATCACAGAATGGTTACGGCTTTCTTGGACCTCTGAAAACTGTACAGTTCAACTTCTCTGCTCAAGCAAGGTCAACTCGAGTGATTTCTTAGAGTTTTGCTCAGTCAGGCTTTCAACATCTCCAAGGATGAACATTTAAACCGGATGTCTGGGCAACCTGTCCCAGAGTTCAATCGCCTGCACCCAACACAACATTCCCTGTGTCCTCATCCACTGCATGTAAACTTGAATAATCTGCCTCAGAGGCACTGATGGTCACTTATGCTAGTCCGAGTTCTTGGGTGATGTTTATCACTTTGAAACACAACTAATAATAATTTAAAATCACAATAACTTCTGAGTGAGATAAAAAGTATCTGTAAAGCATAAAGATCATTCTAATAATTAAATTCCTGTTTTCTTACAGCTGTAATATATGTCTGTCCATTTACTTCCCTACTCCTCCCCGGGGTTTCTTGTTTCTCTGCATCCTCTTCTGTCATCATTCTTCGTTGTACTTTATCACTATCCCTTTTTGTTGAACAGCTCTCTGTCTTTCAATTGTCATTGTCATGATGGGCATTTTGAAAGCATTTTACAGAAAGAATTTGCTTCACAACATTTCTTAAGCTGTATGGGTACGTACATGTCAGAATGATGTCTCTTGCTGTCGTTCCTCTGCCACAGCTGTGTCCTATACCTTAAGATTTAATTCCTCCAAACTGAGTTTTCCTATTTATTCCATTCATGGAGTAAATACTATCGTGTCTCCTTGATATTTTTCCCAACTTTTTTTTCTGCCTTGTGCATATTTGAATGAAAAATTAATGTAAAATTTCCTTGCTCATATCATAGTTCTTCAATTGATTGTATTCTCTTCTCACCACTTTCATTGCACATCAAACATAAAAGCACAGCAAGGAAATCTGTTTCTTACAGATACATCAAATGCTTCAAACTAACCCTTCCATTTAATATACAGTGCAGAGGGTTTGAACTCTTCAGCTCCCCCAGGAGAACCATGCAGAAACCCTGCATAATGCTTCACAAGTGTAGTAGTACAAGTAATGTAGCAGTTCTCTACTCCTTAAAGTTTTTAAATGTTCTGTTTCTCTCCCAAGTCTTATTCAAGAAAAATGGTTGTGGTTTGGTTGATTCTTTTTAAGTTGCAGGGGGACATGGGGGTGGGGGGGGTGTGTGAAGAAGGAGAAACAATAGCTTTTGTTTGTTTGGGGTATACGCCAATCTACTTTGGACATACTTTTTGACCTTACAGAGTTTTTCACTCTTTGCTTTTTGTTCCACAATGACCTTTCTTCTATCTACCCTATTCCCCTTCAATCCTTCCTTTCTTTCCTCATTGTAAAAGAAATTCAGATTGTGTGGGATAAAGTTCAGCTGATTCAAATAAGTGCTTTGAACTTAAATTAAATTGTTGAAATAGGCTCCTTTCCAGTTGTCTGTGCACTACAAGGGCAGATCCTCATGCAGAAATTACAAAGCAAATTACAGCTTTTCTGTACTTCCTCACTCAATAATGGTTTATCTCTCACACAAAAATATTATTGGTTGCCTCAAAGGACTTATTGCATTTAACTTTAGTTCCCAAAAGCTGTGCACTGAATCTGAGCAAACTATCCTGTACCCCTCTGTAAGTGATCAAAAAAAAATTCATACATCTTGAGGACAATTGAGATGAGATGACAATCCCTGCAACAGTTTCCCTACTCTTCATTAAATATCTGATCTGGCTTTATTGTGATGTTGAACTATTACATGCCTAAAGCTAAATGAGATAAATTTTATATTTATTATCTCCAGACACAATATTGCTGTTCATCACTTCATGTGTTTTACACTGTGAGTCTAGGTAATTCCTTAGCAAATTTCAGTGCATGCTATCTGTTGAAAGAAAAAAAAAAAGGAGGTAGGTAGATAGACAGATAGATAGATAGACAGATAGATAGATAGACAGACAGATAGAAAATAGTAAAAGCACAAGAGAAATGTAATCCATTTTTCATTCCACCTGTTTCTTGCAAAGCTGAACTTTATAGTCTTTTGAATCCAACAAAACAAACTTAACAAACTTCTTATTGTAGTCCTAATCCTACAGTCCTTACAGACTTCAAACTATTGTTAGTTTGAATCAGCTAAGGTATTGCAAATAAGAAGATGAAGGGCATCCTGTCCTTTTCAGAGTCTACTGACTGTCTCACATGAGCAGTAGGTCTAGTTTCTTGATTGTTATTTTTTGTTATATATTGTAGTTCAATTTGGCATAAGACCATAGATTGAAATGAAAAATTCCAGCTTAAGTGGACACAAATCTGAGACAATCTCCTACGAACAGCATTTCATCCACTGAACAACTTTGTGCCAGTGTTTTGTTTCCTCCGTAAATAGAGGGTTTTTTTGGATTAAATGTTGTAAGCCAAGCAGGTTAACTCCAACAGATAATCGGTGATGCATATCGTATCTGTAAAAATAACCACCTGTATGGGACCTTAATAATGGCTCTTATCCAAAAATCTCCCCACAAAAAAATTACTGCTTTAGTCAGACATGTAGAAGTGGACAAAAAGGGGAAGAAGCAACTTCTCATGCATGAAATTAAATTTTTCCACAATAAATAAATAATGTGTCCTATGTGCAATATCTCAATTTAATTATCTAGTCATAATCAAACCAAACAGGAAAAAATGCTGTAGCTTTATATTCTTTACAGAGAATTCAGCTTTATAAAGATACTTTACTTACACTGGGTTAGCTCTTAACAGTGAAATACTGGGGAGTTTACAATTTAATTAAAGAAGAAATCTTGAAAGTAAGAGGCAAATATATAATACCTTGTAAAGCAGACAATGATTCCCAAAATATCCATGACACTTTGCAATGCCTTAGCAATGCCCTATAGGTCATGTTGCCTTTATACCATTCTAAAAGGAAAGTATAGGGGTTTTAGTGAGAATAATACATTTTACTTCTGTGGCACCTTCTTCTAACATAATCAAAATATTTTACCACGGAATCAAACAAAAGACCATCCTTAAGGTGTCAATGCTATTTTGTAAGGTGACAATTGAGAGGATGCGGAGTTTCTTTTTATTTTTCTGAAAGGCCTGTGAATTCTGAAACTTATATAGTTTGAGACCAGATGTTGAGGATTTTGCATTAAGCATTTAATATTAAAACCTTAAAGGCAGTGGAAATCTTTCATTTACTACAGTGACACATTTACTTTGGAACATTTTGGATGTCATCTATGCTTTCCACATTTTTCCTATGCATAAATTTTTGAAGGTTGTCATAAAAATATCAGGAGCTTTAGATTATAGACACTGAAAGAGTCCATGCTCTTTATTTTGTAATGTTTTTCTTTTTATGTTTTGATCAAGATCTGGAAAGATGAAAACTTAAATATAATCTTATTCTTTTAAACAGACTGAAATTTTTTCTATATAGTTGAGAAAAATTCCACCAAATCCATATAACTGCACAACCAAAAAAGACCTTTCAGATGAAAAAGAGACCGTTTCACTGTTTTGAAAGCTAGCATGGTTCACAAAGCCCTCCATGGATTTAATTCAGTATTAAGCTAAACTTTTTTTATTTGTCTGAATCCTCCCATTGAGTACCTATACATTTTACTGTAGCACTTGTTACTTCACATGAAGTTAGAATTGCAGGTTATTTGATGTTGTGCATTCACAGAATTGAGTTAAATTTTATAAAAATTTCAACATCTCATCACTTATGGAGTTAGTTTTCGTATAAATATTGTAGCAGGAATTCTCCAAGACCACTACATTAAAGCTGTGAAGGAAGAATACATATGGGAAAGAAAAGAAAGGCCACCCAGAACAAGGTCAGATAAGAAGAGTGGGTTTTTCAGGAGTACGGAAGGGCCACAACATTGCACATGAAGAGATGGTTCTTTTGTGACACATAAAGTATACTAAAGAATGATTTCTAGGAATGACTGCAGACTTGATAGTCTTATGTATCACAGGACCAGGAGATCTGTAGTAACCTCAAAGTCTCCTTTAGAATATTACATAGGGAAGGAATCAGAAAGTTTATTCATTGTGGGAGCGCATTCTGGAAAATATACAGGGGAAGCTAATCTGTAAAAACCTCTGTGATGAACTATAATGTTCTCAATATTGAAAAGATGTGGGAATTGTAATATGAAGGATTCAGTGGGTGAGACTGGGCAAAAATTCGTAGATTATAATATGTGACAGTATTTCAGTATCTCACACAGCAACACGCCAATCTCTTTAAAGGACTGTAGGAATTGAATGAATGCTGACATTTCTCTAGCTTCTCGTACTCTGAGAGTATCCATGTTTCCATTGCCTAGGATAAAAATATCTAGGGAATATTAACTTTGGTTATATATAAGACAGATGATAATGGTCTAGGATTACCAAAATTTTTACCATGGCTATTTTATCTCTTAATTGCCAAGCACAGGCATTTTCTAACCCACAGTGCAGTATTTGGCTCAAACCACTTTCAGAAATACGTTTGATTCTGGTGCATTCCCTGTGCTGTGTTCCTATATTCTCATTTAGGTTTGTTTTTCCACAGGATGATACCAAGTGATAGGTTACTGCACAGTCACATACTAGCCCTACTAAATTTTTATTGCTCTTTATGCCTGTCTTCTGCCGACAAATGTTACTCAAAAGTCTGGCAATAGTAACCATCATCTTTGTATTTCTGAAACAATGATGACTCCTTCATTGTTATATGAGAGATGCAGTTTGTACCTGCTTCCAGTATGTTAATAGTTTTCACTGCCACCATGTAAACTTTGTCATTTGTTTACTTCTCTATAAAGAATCATTCCATTAAGGCAGGGCTTTCAAAATGGAGGCAGTTTGACAGCGAAGTTGTTCGTTCTGAAAGAAAAAGTCACAATTAATTTTTATTTCTTTACAGTAACCAATAAAGCTTCAAGTGTAAAACAGATATAAGAATCTCATCCAGTGAGGAGGTGGTAATAGCAACGCTTTCCTCCTAATAATTCTGCTTTTGGGATGCTAGTTTATTTCTGTGTTTGAGTCTAATGACTGCATAATAAAGTAATTGAACAGTGTCTGGATCCCTTCCATTTATTTGCAAGAATCCCACTCTTTTGGTTTCTCTTGATAGAAATAGATATCTACTACCATTCAGGATGAGCAGATCAGGTAGATATGAAACAATACTTATTCTGCCAAAAATGCCTTTGTGAAAAAGAAACTGGAAGCCATGATAGGGAAAACATTTTCTGGCTTTCACCATAATAAGACTCAGGGTTAGTCAAACCCTGAAAGTAGATCTGTCTAAAGTTCTCCTTATAAGATTCCCAGAGGAAAAATAAAAACAGTTTCAAGGTCCAGAAAGTGATGCCTCACTAGACAATAAACTAAGATCACTTTTTTAAACAGAGAAATCTCCAGGTCTTGTTTCACTTGCCTAAAGGCAGCTAAGCAACTTTAGCATCCCCAAGGTTTCTTGGCTAATTTCGGATGTTCTGGGACATTCTACCTAGGTCTCCAGATGTTGTTCTAGGAGGCTGGGTATCCTGGAGGTCTCGTGAATTCTTAAATATGGAATCTCAAACAAAACTGAACACTGATGTCAGCTGAATTATTCCTAAACTGAAAAAAAAATGAAGCAGCATTTTCTCCCCACAGATACATTCTTTTCAAACAAGTCTTTGCTTCAGTATATGTGTCTGCATCTCAGTGATTTTCCTAGGCATAATAAATTCTTCAGTGTCCTGACAAGTCCCCAGGAAGGCTCTTTAAAACAGCTTGAGTCCTGTATGCCCAACCTCTGCTAGGGGGCCCAAGGCCACTGCTCATCTCAACAGTTTCTCAACATCTGCATGAGCTCTGAATTCCTAGATCTTCCTAGAATGAGTCCACATGCTCTTTACCTGTACATCTGCAAGCATCTTTAACTGAAGAAGCTGAGTTACACAGGAAGAAACAATTCTCCATTCATTTCACCTGATCTACTCTTCTTCAGCTAACATAATATTCAAATTTCAAAGGAATATATCATATATGCTTCCTCTCACTTTTTCCCTTCTCTACTTTGTAGAACATACAGCTTCCAGAAAAAGTGCATTATAGATTGAGAGGTACTGAGGTGCTGCAGTGGTGAAGCAAAAACCTAGGAAAGCTGAAGCTGGATTGCAATACTGTTGAGATATTAGTAAGTCAATGGTGTCTGTATCCAGCAGCAGAGGAGGAGGCGTCCATACTGATCAACATCAGACAGCTTCAGAAAAAGAGATTATGAAGCTGGAAGTGATGTAATTCCTGAACTAAGAGCAAGGACTTGCATTTGAGTAATTCATTTTGAAAGGAAGATTTTGCCTGACAAAGCAGTCCCAATTATTTTATGTGATACAAAGTGAGAGCTAATTAGATGCCCAAATTATTTATACAAATTAAGCAAAAGCCAAAACACTAAAAGGGGTAATTAAATTTATTTGAAATTAGTATTTCATTGACGAGGCCTGGAGAGTTGCCAACGGCAGGATGCCTCCCTCAGAAAGCCTGTTCTGCACTATTCTGTGAATCGGATGGATGCCGAAATGGTTCAGAAGGTACAAGTTTCCTAGAGCAATAGTTATGAAAACACCAAGGACTCACTGTTTGAATTGTATTTTCTATATTTGTTCAAATAGCAACAAATGTTTTTAAGGGATTATGTAGAGAAAAAAAAAGTATATAGAAGAAACAAGATGGAAAAATTCATCTCTTTCTCAACAGAGGTTTAATTTTAATGTTAAAGACACCATTTTAATGCTACAGCTATATTGAGTCTATATTGAGGCCTAGACAGAGTGGATTAAAGGACGTGACTATTACACTTCTGTTCAGGGATGTATATAATAGCCACTATGGCTCAAGATATAACTACTTATCCTTTTTCCTAGTTGATGCAAACAGATTAACTTGAGCTAACTTTTTTGTGGTAAACTATAGCAATATTTTTACCTTTAGTCCATCAGAAGTAAAGCCAAAACTTTATCTATCCTTTTTTCCCTCTCAAAGTTCACTCTTCTTCTACTTTCCTCACAGCAAAATGTTTGCAGTGACAATTCTGATCAGCTGTCATGCTCGTGCAGAAGCATCCAGTGTGGGTTGTGTACACATTCGCACCAAAACAAACACCAGCCAGCTTTGTGACTCTCAAGTCTTGTCACTGCAGTGATGTGAAGTAATTCTGGAATTTTCTAGAGAAATGTGCACTTAAATGTTTCACGACTTCGTAAAATGCTACCTTGTTAAATCACAAGGTATCTGAGCTTTTTGAATTCAAATATTTGAGGAGACAAGAGAACATCTAAAATTTTTTAATTGTCCCAAGAGTAAATTTTTAAGGAGAATACATTTATTACTGTCATGAGAAAATGGAAAAACTGCTTTTCACCATTTTGTGTGGAAAGAAGAAAGCAAAGGAACCTTTTCCTTCAGATTTGAGATTGCATAAGAGAAAAAGCAGTACTTTTGAAAAATCAGAAACTATTTTTCACACTCTAACAGAAGCTAGAATATCTTCATCTTTTGGATAAAATCGAAGCACAATTGCCCCCAAGGATTGGTTTTTACCCAAAACAGTGCCTAAATGTAGAGACATATTCAAAATCAGAAATTTCTAAACTGAATTTACCTAAGGTACTTATTGTGGTTTAGGAATGGTAATCAAAATTTAAAGCTCCTGCTGATACTGTCCAAACCACATCGCTGCTTGCTCAGTCCTCTTCCCCTCCCCCTTCTTCCTGCAGCGGGATGGAGAGGAGAACTGAAGGCACAAAAGGTAAAGATCATGGGTTAAAATAAGAGCAATTTGCTGGAAATGACAGTGAGATAAGAAAATAGATAGTAGCAATACTGAGGAAGCAGGGTACATGAAAAGAAACCGCAGAAATCCCCAGCAACAGCCTATACCCAACTGTCCCCTCTGCCACACTATGCCCACCACTTCCTCCCGCTCGTAATCAGCATTACCCAACCACTCCCTATGGTTCCCAGTGCCACCCAAGCTCTCCTTCCAGCTAGGAATCAGCTCCACACTTATTTGACAAGAAGGAAATCCTTCTCCACAAAGAGATTTCCTTCCCTGCGCCACCAGCAGTGAAGTAAGGTATACCATTTCCTCAATTTGTATCATGGTTAACTCCTAGAAATCCCATGGCACGACTTCCTCAAATCCTTTTCTCAAACTCAGAGCAAAAAGTCAGTTCTTGCTCCAGTGTACCTATTCTTCACCATTTCCTTTTTATTTCATTATTAACTATCGTATCTCTATGCTGTGGCTCTCTAATAAATCTGTAAAACCTTCCATGGAATCTTGGACTATGCAATCTGAAGAAATTATTTTTAGATTATTTTTGGATAAAGAGTAAAATTTACTTAACTTCTGGACACCAACCCAAATCTACTGAAAATTATTTCATATTTATTTAAGGATGCTTTTTCTTTCCCCCTGCAAGGTCAAAAGAAATAACTATGAATAGGATAAGACTGTCTTTGTAAATAGCTTCCTTTTACCTTTGTAAGCATTTTACTCAATATTGAAAATGTGTATATGAATACGTATGTACACATCTTTGTATGTGTGAGCAATATTTTTAGGCCACGGGTTCTTTCTTTTTGTACATTTTATTACGCTGCTCTTTGAAGCAGCAAAATTAGTTATGGTACTTTTATTGATGTTGATTACAGGGATGTCTGATTTCATTTAGTATTCATATTGCACAGTAAGTGTCTTTTATAACCACCTTACTTTCACAGATGATTTGTCCCACTGTAAAATCATTAAGGACATTCATTAGAATTTGTCACTCAGTTCCAGAGAACTAATACTTTTCAAAATAAAGGTTCAATTGTTTGTGTTTAATTTCAGTCATGTTGTCTTTTGGGCTTTAAGCCATTTTATATTTAACATACTGCTAAGTGACTCTGGCATTGCTCAGCATTGTAAGAAGCCTTTCATTACTATTCCTGGCTGCTGATCAGAATAAGATTTAGAAATACCTTGTTCTCAGTATCTTCAATGCCACAACCTCTTCCTCATAGTTTCTAAATAATTCACTGGAGATTGTTTTCTACGTGTACGGGAACCCTTAGGCAAGTCTATTCATTCCTTACTGAGAAGGTGCATTAGAGTACTTAGGTCCTTCAGATCTCATTGACCCTGTTTTGGACCTAATGGGATATCGTGGGTGAAAAACTGTATAAAGTTGAAAAATCAGATGATAATGGTCAATGGATTAATCTGGCAATCAGCTAAAAATATTTTTTCTTGTGGGCTGACGCAAGGCCTCATCAATGCTCTTGATGATAGAACACAATTAAACCTCAAATAGCTCACAGATGACATCCAACCAGGGAAGGCAGTAATAGGACAGAAAAATGGATGCCATTCACTGCAACTTCAACAAGCTGGAGGAACAGACTGAAAACATTTATGAAGGTCAAGCAAGACAAATGCAAAGTTCCACAGCTGAACTGAAATTACTCCATAGTACTGCAAATTAGGAACTGACTGGATAGAAAGCAGGTCTTCAGAAGTGTACTGGAGAATTCTAGAGAGCAACAAATTAAATACTAGTCAGCAGCGCACCTCTGTAGGATTCTGTGACATTATTGACTATATTTCCACTAAATCTTATGAGACACCAGCCAACCATGTTAGACTGGACACTTAATGTTAGGTGCCTACAGATTAGAGCACCTACATTTGGTCTGATCACTTGGTGTCCCTCACCTTTTTTATAGAACTTGAAGAGAGCACTCCTGGGGAGCAATTCATCTCACCTAAACTAGATTTTAAAAATCTAGATCTCAATTCTGCCTGTTTCATCTACTACTTCAAAATACATCTGAGAGCTACTTATTTATATCTATTCATTAATGAAAGAGCTAATAGGATTAAATGATGTAGACATTAACATTAAAATAAGATGAAATATGCCTAGGGCTTTTTATTAAGTTGCAAGTCATGGAAGTAGCACTCACTGTAAGTAGTAAGTATAAGTAAGTTAAAGAAAATCTCTTTTCCCCACGCTGCATCAGACACATACACTTTTCCAAAGGATGTTTCTGCTGTTAGAAATAACCTGAAGCAATTATACAAATTTTACTTTACTGGCAGGCAGAATTAAAATGTGAGTCTTCCTGGAAGTGGCTGAAGGGCACAGCTACAAGCCAACAGATGAGGATATGGCAAGCTCAATTCCTCAATTCCCGTTCCCTCACTAGAGTACAGTAGTAGCTCTACTCTGTACTACTATACCAGGGTACAGGAACTAGGTGTATTTACTATGTAAAAAGAACCAGAAAATGTCAGTGAACAAAGCAGCACTAGAAACCCTAGAGACGATAAATGTAAAAAATGGAAGAGAGGAGACCAAAAGGCATATATGTCAGGCAAATAAACTTTAACTATCCAAGGAAAAAAAATCTTGGTCCAGAAAACTGCATTCAAAGCAATCTATAGACTTGAGAAGAGTTTGGATAGGAGACAAAACAAGCAATGTTTCCAGTAAAAACATCTCACATAAGTTACTCAAAGCAACAATGGGAACAAATGTGATTACTCTTTAGCAGACAATTAAACAATGTCTTCCTCTTAAAAATTGTGTAAAATCTAATGTCAGAACACACAGAAGAGGTGGCTTTGGAGAAAAAACATATTCCGAGAAAGGAAAATCAAGTGGAAGAGTATTTTTAAGTACATGACATATCTTTTTATCCTCATACCAACACACTAAAGTACCTTCAGGCCCTAGAAACCCGTTCCTGCTAGTACACAACAGGAGTTTGCCTGGCTCACACTGACTCACTGTACTGCTCACAAAACATCCATATGCTCGTTTGTATGCAGAATGCTGTGTTAGATTTGGCAGGCAAGTTGTTGCTGGTTGTCACTGCAGTGATGACTTCTGCCCTGACAGTGTTTCTCAATGTTTATGCCACCCTATTGTGTCCTAAATGTGCAACATGATTCTTTTCTTCCTCCTTTTCCAGTCTACTCGTAAGTGGAAGGGGCCTTTGATTTTGTGTCAGATATTACTTTTCATCAGTGCTTGCATTTGATCAAACAAAAGAAGAATGAATGTACTCATCCGCAGTGTGCTGGAAGGCTAAAGCACTAATTAATCATAGAGCAAGTATAGCAGAATTTATCAATATCTAACTGGAGTGTTCAGCTAACTAGGGTGCCTAGGCTGAATAGCTAAAAGCCACCCAGCTGCTGGATACACCCAAGTCCACAAGGACTGCAGCGCAGCTTTCCTTTCTTCGTGGCATATATGTTTATATAACGTCTGAAAATGGACCGATTGCTCGTAGGGTATAAAGTGGACATATATCAGTATTTTTAGTACATTAGTATTTTAAGGTTATTTCCTTAGAGTATTATATACGTACCTATGTTTTTCTTATTCACCATGCAGATCCACCATTACTGTCATCATCTCTTTTGCCTGAATTATATTGACTCCCCCTCATCCAAATCCTTGCTTTCAAAATACATCAAACGAACTTCATTCATTTTCTGTTCATTTTCATCAAAGTTACTGCAAACTATTTTTACCCTTAAAATTTGAATGAAAGTAAGACCTTTCTTCATTGCTGATTCATGAAAACTTGCAGCAGGGATGAGATTGTTTTAGTCAATTGAGTCCCGATAAATGAAGCATTTCAGTTTTTCATTATTCACACATTCATCCAGAAAATCTTTTGTACCCCACCTTTCCACAACTATTTTACAAGAACAGTGCAGTGAGTGAGTTTAGAAAAGTTTCCTTAACTAAACTGGGCTGTAATAACTAATAGGATAAAACAGATGGAACCAGGATATTCATACAAGAATTGCTCAAGCTTATAAATTGACCAAAGGTATAAATTCCTTCATTTTTAGTCCATACAATATAATGGGGAAATGTAGTACTGTATAGGAATTCTATAGATTCAATAGACTTTTTATAGGTGTGTAATTTGCAATGTAATTCTGTAAGGCTGTTTTGTCAATAAGAGAAAAAAAGTCTGTCACTATCAAAACCTCTCATTTTCTATTTTTACTTAGAATTTTTTTTTTTTTAACTTAGGACATTCTCCATATGCGTGAATTATATATACTTTTAGAGTGGCAATGTCAACTGATATTAGGAGCTGCCACTTCCTCAAGTCCCAGGGTCTCTGGCTGACAGACGTGGCTGCCACTTTCCCCTTTCCCCTTTGAGATTTCAACCAGCAGCAATGCTGAGCACATACCCCAGAGACACAGTCACAGACACCTGCACATGGTCCTGGACACATACGGATGGACACTTGTAGGACACAGATGTGTCTGGTCACACAGAGGGCCACAGATAAGGTGTGGCCACAGATAAGGTGTTGCCCCAGCTACCCCCACATTCAGGACTCACACCAGACACAGGCACAGGCAGACACATCCCCTTCTCCTCTTGGACTGCCAGAGGCAGAAAGTCACTAGTGCAGAACACACCCTGCACTGCCCAGGTTCAAAGTTCACACACATTCATGAGTTCTCCCAGCACTGGCATGCTCCCTGTGCCTGCCCAGCACTGCTATGCAGATTCTAGCACCCCTTACCTGACTTGTGTGTCCCTGACTCACTGCTAGGTGCTCACTGCACACACACAGCACTCACACATCCATTCCTCTGAATATCAGCATAGGCACGCCTCCCTGACACCTCTGCCTGGACAAGGGGCATCCTGCTCACTTGGCTGGTCAGACCGGGGTGACACTTACATGTGACTGGCCCATTTTATACCCTTTCCTGTTTACCTCTTCTTTGTTTCTCCCTCATCTGCTTCCGCTGCTCAGTTCCCACCAGCTGGTGTAGTCCCACTGACCCCCTCCAATACTCGGGACCCTCAGGATTGCATTGTTGTCAATTGCAAAATCCCAGTTTGCCTGCAGCTTCTCAATAGCTCATCTGATACCGTGACTGACCAAGTTTGGTTTTTGTCTGTATTATATTCACCTGTCAAGTTTGTGTATTTTGTTTCTGCTTTCCTCCTTTTCCTTAATTTCCCATTTGACAAGATCTCTGATCAGATAACTGTGTTGGAAGAAGCATTCCCACACTCCCAGAAATCCTCATCAATTAGTGTGACAGACCAGGACTGACTTCTTCCCTTTTCATTTGTCAGTCTGGTTTGTATCGTTGTGTATCCTTGTTTATGTCTTCCTCCTTTTCTTGTTATTTCCTTTTGAATTGAAAAGTGCTTGGCGAGACACCTTAAAGGAGCTGATGTATCCTCTTTCCACATATCCCCATACAGGCAGTAACTGAACAAAAATGCCTTTAGCCTTATAACAGTAGGGCTACTGCTGTGGTCACACAAGCCAGAGACATGGTGAGGGCAGGTCAGTCGTACCTATTGTTAAAATAATTGATGTAGTTGAAAAATCGGAAAATCTCCAAGGCAGCTCTTCTTATGGAATGAAAATCAACCATATCCCAGCAACATATGTGTACTTCCCAATGTATTTTCACAGTGTCAACAAGGGATTTTCCCTTTCAAAAATAATAATCAAAATCCATTGATTCCTGTGTTAGTTTTATGCATCCACACTCTAGAATACACTGACTGTCTCCAAGAAAACAGTATAGGGGAAAACAAGCACCCCTACTAAATAGAAAGAACTCCTATGAGCAAACATGAAAAGAATACATGTATCTGAAATATGTTGGTCTCAATTTTTGTATCAGTGAGATATATATATATGGAGAGAGAGAGAGAGATTAGATATAGGTATAGATATAGATATATGTAATACCCCAGCCAGCTGCCCAAAGTACCCCTACAGTCAATGTGCAGTAATAGGTTTCTTCAGAATAAATTCAGATATTTCATTTCACCCTAAAGTGGTCATAGGAAATAGGTCAGGTAGAGCAGTTTTCAGTGCTTGTTGTTCGCCTGTGGCTCTAATACTGTTTTTACCTGATTGATTCAAATGTAAACCTTTACATCTACAGGCACTTTAAAATGTTCCCAAAATTAGAAGAATATTTTTTAAAAAATATCCTCTGAACTTTGATTTCTGAGCTCTGATTTTTTTAAGAATCTTTAAAAACAAACATAAGAGCTGGAAGTGAAGTATTTAGAAACTAAACCCAGAAACTTCTCAAACAGGCTGCTGTAAGTGGAGGCAACTGAGGCAATATTTAAGATACACTTGGAAATCAATTTCCACTTTCCATGTCTTTGTAAACATAATTTGTGAGCCGAAGTTTTAAGAGTGTGAGGATTTTGTTTTTCAAGAGGTAATTCCCAAGTCAAAGGCCTTCTCAAAGATAAAGAAACCAGCAATTCTATGCAAGTCCTTGCTAAAATAAATCCTAGAAGCTCTATATGAATTTATGGCATATAGGAGAGACACTATATTACTGATTTGTATAGAATAGACTTGTAAAGAATAGACTTATTTGTTTTTATTTCAAACTTTTTAGCAATATACATTATATGCTCCAATACAGAATATATTATAACGTCTTTTATACTCTTAATCTAAAAAAAACTCAAACAAAACACAAAACATATAAACCCAGTTTTCTACATTAGTATATCTTTGCATTATCTATATTTGGTGCTGTATTTGTTGTACTGGATGTAATTGCTACATGGATCTAATAAAAAGTCTTTTATGGGGCATTTAAATGCTATGCTTCTATTCATCTAGAATTTTAGCATCTATATACTTGAAAAAACATTGTATATCTAGTTCTGTATTGCAAATTATATTTATAGCAATAAGAGAGAGAGTGAGAGAGAAAAAAATTTCTTCAGATCATGTCCTAAAATAATGTTGAGTACCTATGAGCATGGAAATATGTTTATTGGCATTATTTTGGTTTATAACAGAAATGTAAAGGGAGTAGGGGAAAGCAGGTCTGTTGTCAAAATCTTTCTGAAGAAAAGTCAAATACACAGCACATGTCTGTAGATGAGTGCACAAAGAGAGGAATGCCTCTTTGGAGGAACTGGGCCCAAGGTGTTGTTATTAGTGTCATGGAGTCTAGTCAGAAGCAAGACACAGCTCTATACCCTGGGGGTCAGTACTGGGTCCTGTCCTGCTGTTCATCAGAGCCACAAGGCAAAGTGGACCCTCAACAAGTTTCCTAGTGACACAAAACTAGTAGGAGTGGTTTAATATGCCAAAGGATCAAACTGCCATCCAGAGGGACCTTGGCAGCCTGAAGAAATAGTCTGACAGGATCCTTGTGGAGTTGCATAAGGGGAAGTGCAAAGTACTGCACCTGTGGAGGAACAACCTCACTTACCAGTACATGGCTGGACCGCCCAGTTGGAAAGCGGCTTGTCAGAAAAGGCCCTGGCTGTCCTGATAGACAACAAATTGTACATGAGCCAGTGATATGCCCTTGACAGAAGGAGAGGCAATTATATCCTTGGCTGCATTAGGAGGAGTGCTGCCAGCAGGTGGAGGGAGGAGATCCCTTCCTGAACCTTAGTGAGGTCACACCTGGACTTCTGTGTCCAGTCCTGTGCTCCAAGTCGGAAGAGAGACATGGACATCCTGTACACAGTCAAAGAAAAAAAAAAAAAGAAAAGGCCAGAAAGATCATAAAGGGACAGGAACATCTCTTCTACAAGGAAAGACTGAGAGACTTGGGCCAGTTTAAACTAGAGAAGAGAAAGCTTTGTGGGTGGAGGGGTTGTGGTTATCAGTGTATATAAATGCCTGAAGAGAGAGGATTTAAAGGCAGAGCCAGACTCTTCTCTGCAGTACCTAACAAGAGGACAAGAAGCAATGGGCACACACTGAAACACTGACGTTTCTTTCTGAATATCAGGAGACATCTTTAATGTGAGGGTAGCCAAGAACTGGTACCAGTTTCCCAGGGAGGCTGTAGAGCCTCCATCCTTGGAGATATTCAGACATCATCTGGACACAGTACTGGTCAACTCTTCTTGGTGGTCCTGCTTGGGCTTCTAGTTCCAATCAGGAGACATCCAGAGGTTCCTTTCAGCCTCAGCCTTTCTGCATTCTGTGATTCTGTCAATACCTGGTGAACATTCATCGGGTAACTGGAACAGGTGATAAAGGTAAGAGCCCATAAATACCCTTGATGGTTTACACTACTCACTTCAGCAGTGCTTCTTCTTGAAAAGCACTACTTGAAACTTGAAAAAATCTTCTGTCTACAGTGACCCATCTCCAGTACATAATTCATCTAAATAATACCCCCAGTAAAAATTGCTCTGGGACATTAAAAAATGCTATAGGCACGTTATCTGTTTCTCTGTAAATAACTTGGAGGTAACTTGGAAGTACTAGATCAGGGTCTATCTAACTATGCCTTGGGAGACTAACAAGCTCTGATGTCATCAGAAACACACACATGCATCTAGATTCACCTATCCATATGTTAAGAAGAACTTTTTTTTTAGAATCCTGCTATAGTGACATACCTCAGTTTGTTCCATAAAGAGCAAAACCCAATCAACTGTTTACCCACTCTATGAAATCCAGGGTGTCAACTTAAAGACCTGATGTTTTTCCCTGGAAGATTATTCTGTTATAAGATTAGTCCCACTGATGGAGTGTGTGCAGCCAAACCTGACTCCAAATAGCTTATCCCAAAAGTACATGTTTAATATATGCATGCAATATGATACAAAATATGTCAGTACCATTAATAGGATATGCAAAAATGAAATGTCTTAACGTGATTAAAATGCAACTGTAAAACATCCTGGATGAGCTAAAGTACAGTAATTTAATACAACCCCAGTTCCAGAGAGAAAATATATGGAACACACAACAAAAAAGACAGCTAACTAGCTTAATGAAAATATGAATAATAAGGCAAAAGTAATTAAGTAGGAGCTCAGTAGGACAATTCCCATGCTTGAGAGATCACTAGTAGAGTCTAACAACTTCTACATTTTCTTATTGTTGCACCTAAAATGGTTGTGAAAACACGATGCCTGAGGTATAATATTCATGTTAGTAACCTTTGGGATTAAAATGTTTTCTTCAGAGATCCTTGAAAACTGATGCACTAAAAAATGGGAAGATCTTTCATACACTGCTAAACAGAGCCTTAGTAGTAGTTTTACCATAAAAGGTACAGCTTTGATCCAGGTATTGTGCCTCAATTCACAGTTTAAAACTGTCAGTCAATAGCATATAATCCTTCTCAGCCAAAGTAGAAAAGGTGTTATTGTATAAGATTCAGCCAAATTCTCAGTGAAACAGACACATCTTTATAGATATTGTTGAATCAGAGATTCACTTGCCTATTTTTAGCACTGAATATTGGGCCTTCTTAATTAAAAATATCTAAGCTAAAATTCGTATTTTTCTTTCATAGTCTCTTCTATTGTGTTTCTTCCTAACATATGCTTTTAAGATACCATTTGTCCTTTTTGCCTCTTTATCTCCAGTTTTCTCATTTTCCTTATTTAGACTAAATTTATCTCTAAGCCCTCATAGGCTTTAAAGGCAAAGGTGAACTAATTGTGGTCCTGAATGATGATGGAACTGAAGCATCTTTTTAAATCTTTCAGGCTCACCTTAATGTACACTATAGAAATATACCTGTCTACATGCTGGATGGAGTCCTTAAACCACTTTTCTTCAAGGAGGACCTAAAGCTCTACTCACCTGTCCCCACTTCAATGTCTGGTGCCATCTGAGATGCTACTCAGTGCCCAGGGCATGCACATGGAATTGCCAGTCACATATTGCATGAGACCTCTTGGAAACATGTACTGCGCTGCAAAGGCAGCTGGAAGCCAGGCTGGACACACTGACATGATGTTAGACATGTTTATGCGGGCAAATGAATTGGGCTGCCTGGCTTGCAGGCAGACATCTGTACCATGAACATCTGAATTTCACTGAGCTGAAGCTACCGTTGTGAATTGTACTCAATAGGGATGACTCTTCTCCAAAACTATGTGGAGACTGTTTTGTAATCTGTGGCAAGTGCTTTGCAACCATCAGGCAAGTGCTTTCAAATGTGTACTGAGTAACAATCAATGGATTTTTTTGTCAAGCTTTTTTGACATTTCTGTTTCATTCTAAAAATCCTCAGCTCATGTACAGAAGATCACATCCGAGTCATTATATAATATAGTATAGCTTTATTGTTTTCTTCTTTGTATAGATTTTTACCTATTATCTTCTTTTTCACTTTCCCTCCCTCTTTACATTCTATTCTCTTATCTCCTTTTCCTTCTTCCTTCCCTTTCTGTTCCCTTGTCTGCTGTCTCCATCTGCCTGTTTCCAGAAGAGAATTATATAGACTATTATATGCCTCAAGGGATAATAGAAAATTAGGATTTTGGCTGCATATTTTGTTGATATGTTATTGTTGCTATTATTATTATTATTACTACAACCACTATTACCATTATGAAAAAATGACTAAAGAAGCATGCAAAATAAAGACGTGTGGGGTTTTTTCCTGCCACAAATTAAGTAGTTTACAGCAAGTCAACAAAATGGCATCTCATCAGTCACATTTTTAGCTTTGTGAAAATTGTGCTTAAAGATAAAATTCATCAGCCCCTGGAACAGGATGCCACTAAGTGTGCCCAGACAATTCAACAGAGCCAATATGCAAGCAAGAGACCACTGGCCAGCAGATTCAACCTTCCAGGTTTATGAAAGGAATAACATGAAAGAAAATATCTAGTGACATGAGGGTACAATATAATTGAAAAATTCCATATAACCCTTTAGTCAACAGATGTCTGTGGTCATAACCCCAGTTTTTGAAAAACAGTATAGCTCCATGGGAGACTGGAGCTGTACTGACTGAATCCAGAATCTAAATCCATTTGCACAGCTGATCTCTGGGAATTCCTGTCACACCGTATCTATGGACAATGTTTCACTGGAGTTCAATATGGAGCAGGTCTGAGGATCTTAACAAAATACAGAGAGAAATACAATATAGATCATGATTTATTGCAGTCTGCTAAAATCACTATTAACTACTTTGCTGATGCTGACAGATCTGAGATTTGATAATGTAGCTGCAGGATTTCTTGGAGCTGTGAACTCTAAACAAACTAGCAAACTCAGACATGCAAAGGGTATCCTCAAAACAAGCAGTGGAAAGAATCCAAAGATCTGTTTAAGTACAAAGGCAAGTCCAGCTCAGAATTATTCCAGTCTGTCTAGATTAACACATAGTTTTAAATTATTTGTGATGCTATTATGTATTAGTAATGTGCAGTTCAAGCTTGAGAGGACTTTAACGTTTCACTGTTATTGTTGCTCTGATTATAGTCAAATTCATAGCATCATAGTCTAAATTATGATAGTGCCATTATTCTTGCTGTCTACACAATATCTTAAATTAAAACCTGCCCTAATAAAAAGCTCTTTAGCATCCTCTGCATATAGGTTGTTTGGGGCTTTTTTCTATAGAAACTACGAATTTCTTTAATTGATATTTATAATACAAGGAGTGGCAGAACTGAAATTTTATTAAATTTTATTTTCCTTAAACTTAAATAATGAAATATACAAGACATAACTGAATTTTTTCTAAGATAAAAAAAAAGCAATATGCAGATATATCTGCAAATCATCAACTCATTTGGGCAAGCATATTTAATTTATCTGAAATTTTCCAAGTTTCATATACATAAAATAGATTTGCTTGAGATTTAATATTGAAAGCTTGCCATGTTCATATTAAAATTTCACAGAAATGTATCTAAAAGGAAGAGTTGTGATTGCCCTAACCCTGGCAGAGTTCAAAGCCAGGTTGGATAAGGCCTTGAATAACCTGGTTTAGTAGAAGTTGTCCCTGTACATGGCAGTGGGGGTTGGGATTAGATGGTCTTTAAGGTCCATTCCAACCCCTTAACAGTTTATGATTCTATGACTCTATGAATACATAAGATATTGATTACTTAGACAATGTGATTTATTTTTTTTCACATGCAATTAGTATTAAGTCGACTACCTATAACAGAGAAGCCTGTGATCTTTATAGTACTTCCAGCTGAACAAAATATATTCCTCCTGGAAGATATTAGAAGTGAAGATCACTAACTAAACACAGCTATTTCTGTTTAGAATAACTGATGGAATTCCTAAAATGATTATCATAGATTCACCACTCTTGTTATCTAGTTGAGTCAGAAAGCTGGTGTGTGTGAGGCCACATTTGCCTGCAGACATGCTTGGGCCCCTGATATGCCAAATGTGCCACTTGCTCACTGCAGTGCAGTGAAATCCTCCAGCAGTTCCAGTTTTCTTCCAGAATAGCATCTTAACAGATGGTATCTTGTCATTGTCAGTGGCTCACTATCCCAGAGGGCCGTAAGGATCCATGCAGGGACTGACGCTTTTCTTTCTCTTCCTGCGACATCTAACAAAACTAGCCAATAACAACCTCTTCCCTTTCACAGATGATTCCACCCTATGTCAGCTGGTTTCTTCCAAGTCACATCGTGCCCGTTCTGCTGCAAGTGCACCAGAAGGACTTACGCTGTTTGACAGCTAAGCCATACACAAGCTAATCGCCATCAGTGAAAGCAAAACACAGAAAAGCAAACTCCTTTAGTTTCTGGTACTGCTGCTGGTCATCCCGCTCAGCAGTGTGAGCTGTTTTTTAGCATCCTGTCAGCCCTGTGAAGATCAGTTTAGAAATTACAGTAGACACAGCTAGCAAATAGCTTTGAATCACTTTGAGTGTAATTAAGCATGAAGCATAGCTGAGGGCTTTATTTGATCCAGACTGGTCATTTTATTACTAATGTACTCTACAGAAACTTTCTATATCCTTACTATGGTGGCTTTCTACGACACTGACTGAATACTCACGCTCCATGCATTTTATTTAAAAATAAATGAGAACAATTAACTTTGATTTGTTGTAACAGTTGTAAAGGGTATGCATTAAGGTTTACTCTCATGCAATATTTGCATGTAGCTGTACCAAAACCTTCCATTGAACACAGTAGAACTTGCTGTTGTATCTCATCCCTGAGGTGGAACAGGCACATTAATGCTGTAGTAAATATGATGAATCACAGTTCAGTCATCCTAAAAGAGTCTAGAGGATGGATCTAAAGACTCCGGAGATCATTCTTCTGTTCAGAGGAACTAAAGCAGCCATGCATGAGACCTCCCTCAAGGCACTGATAAAATATGATTTCTCTCTTAAACTTCTGGATCTTGCCCAAACTATTCAGAGACACCTACCTGTGAGTTTAATACTGCATGTATCGCGTGCTCATTAGTATATCCTGTATTGCTAAAATAAGTTAATTATTTTTGTTATTAAAAAAAGAAATAATAATTTTTTACTTAAGTTCATCATATCAGGGTTCGGTTCCTTCCTTATACAATATAATTTGTCATAGAAAAAAATGCTGTTTTGAAATTTATTGCCCTGATATTTACAGAAAGTTCCTTATCTACTCAAGTTCTGAAACTTTATAAGTTACCTTTGCAATAAAATGAAGGAATTCATACCAAGTAAGAGTTTAAATTAGACTCAGAGAAGATTTCTTCTTATTATTTCTGATGCACAAAACCTCAGATCATGACATAATGATATTATCTTGTCTCACCTTATAAAAATGCTTTCTCAGGTAAATGAGTAATGCAATTTCTGGTACTGTTTCTGCTCAGTTAAGCTGGGTCAAAAACAACACTATGCAGGTCACTATATCAAAGCCAGTGCAAGCATTGTGTAGTAAAACAAGTCATCTTGAAAACTTGCCAGATGGCACTAATGGTTATTCATGAATTGCCATAGTAATTCAGTCTGTTAAAACAAAAGTCCTTCCCAGTGAGAGAAAAAAAAAAATGCTGGCACAAAGACAATTGATTTGTTATGTTTTACTAAGTGAGAGATTTAGGTCACTTAAGCTTTCCCATTTAAGACTAAGTTACATGTCCATGTTGTCATAGATCCAGAGCAAGAAAGATTTTTGAAAGGGTGATTAAAAAAGGAGATCTTAGTTACCCTCTGCAGACTTCTTTTTTCAACTGATTGCTTATTCTGTTGCCCACACATGAGGACACAGTACTATTGGATATACTCGAATATAGGTAATGAGACCCAGAATATCCACAAGACTCCTGATCTTCTCAAGAGGCAGCTGATAGCCAAGCAGGGTAACTTAAGAAAACGCAGTTGACTTTAGATGCCAGTGTTCAGCAATTTAATCAAGATTCAGACTGTCCTTGACTATAAGAAGTAATATCTACTTATACGTGGTACTTAATAACATGGTTTAGTTGTGGTGGACTTGGCATTTATTATTAGATTCACAGCTGAACTCGATCTTAGAAGTGTCTTCCAACCTAAATGATTCTATGATTCCATAAAGGCACCTTAGACACCAAATTATGTGTATTATACAGCTCTGTGCACCATGAATACATACCTTTACCTTTAAATCCCTGCATCTCTAGCCTGTTAGGTGAAATTAATCTGATCTAAAAGTCCTAAATTATGCATCAAACTGAATCACATACAAAATATGGTCATGGTTTTACTCCAGACAGCAACTAAGTACCATGCAGGAGCCTCATAATAGGAGGAAAATAGATAAAAAAGTAAAACTCATGGATTGAGATGAGAACAGTTTAACAATTAAAAAAAAAATAGAGAGAAAAGGAATAAAAGCCAAGTGATGCAGATTAGTGATGCAGAGTACATATGCTCACCACTCCTTGATCATTGCACAGCCCGTCCCTGAGCAGAGATCAATCCCTCACAACCAACTCCCCCCAGTTTATACACTGAATGTGACATTCTATGGCATGGAATATCTAATATCCTTTTGGTCAGTTTGGGTCACCTGTCCAGGTGTGCTCCCTATCAACATCTTGTGCACCTGCTTGCTGGCAAAGCATGGGAACCTGAAAAGTTCTTGACTTGGAGTAAGCACCACAAAGCAACAACAAAACACCATTATATATTCTGCTAAATCGAGGCACAAATAATTTTGGAAGGAGGTAAGAATTATTGCTGTGTAACTCCTGGTTACAACAGGGTGAATTTTTGCAATAGAAGGAGGGGCATGGCTGGAACCCTGAGGTTACTCTGTACCACCTCACATCATGCACAAGGGCAGGGGGAAGAGATCCTTTCTGCTTGGGTAGCGTGGTGGAGATGCTGGGGTATTGCTGGCTTCCACATGGTGAGCATTCAGATGTGAATCACTCACCTCTGTTGTACATTCTTTTACTAATATTGGTGCTGTTACTGTGGGTTTCTTATTTCATTGCTCTTTCTAGTAAATTCTTCTTATCTCAGCTCATGATTTTTACATTTTGTGCCCTCAGTTCTCTGTGCAGCCTGCTGCAGGGAGAGAGATAGGGAGAAAGGGGAGTGAGTGAGTGGAATACAGTCTGGAGTGCTTGAGTAGGAATACTACATTTGGAAATACCATTGCTAAACCACAACACTTAAACATACAAATGAAACTACATAAGCTTGATTGAGTTAGATTGAGAACCACAGCTCCTGTTGCGGAGTTAAGGTAGTATTTCATCCTTTATCCAGTCTTACAACTCCTCACAACAGTCTTTTACAAGGATACCTTTTACAGTACAGACAAATATGGTTTAGAGCCAAATTCAGATATCCATGCGCATTTTGTGTATCAACATGTGAGCCACGTATGTAAATTCCCTGTGTAAGCAAAGGAAATATGACTTGAGTCATGCACTAAAACACAGGGATCTTGAGCTGAGATGTGATAAGGCATCTGAGAAATGCACAAAAGTTCTGACAGACACAAGATGTGCCGAATCACTGTATATAGGTATAAGGCACCTATTGAATGCTGGCATTGAGATTTCTGAATTCTTGGAGCAGCAGCTGTAGATCTGAAGGGAGACTCAAGGGTGTTTCAAAGTGCAGTAGGTATCCTTGTATTCAGATAACCAAATAAGTCTCTGGAGTCTATTATGCCATTCTCACTAATGCATTTCAGTGAGTAGAAAACATCTGATCCATAAAATCCTATTTTACACAAAAAAATATGTATCAATAAATATCAAACAAATCTGTATCTGAAAAAGATCAAATTCCAAACAGCAATCTATACCATTGACTTCAATGACATTGACTCTGGATTCAAGCGTTGTTCAATGAAATGAGAAGTTTTGTAAAGATAAATTAAATGGACCAATTTTCATTTATATAAAATTACATGAAACTCATGTCCACCTACCTTGTTCTAAGATAGTTGTAATCATTTTATCTATTTTAATATTTGCTTTTGAGAACTTGGGACTGAAGAAAAAATCTGAAAAAGTTTATACTTTGATTAGCTTTGACAACTGGGGGTTTTATTTTGAAGAGTCAAATATTAATCATGAATGGTACAGGGCTAAATCCCACTGCAGTAAAATCCATAGGATTAGTTGGTAGAATTAACAGTTCTGGTTTTGGCCACTTACTAATATGCCTAAATGTATTTGCTGTGGGGAATGAGATTTTAAAGGAAGAAATAAATACGCATTGTAAGAGTTAGTGTTAAGTATTTCAGTAAGTCACCTGAACCTCTTGAGAAATTGTTGGCAGTTCACATGTATTCTCTAAGTTCTTTTGTGTACCAATGTGACAGGGATGTAATTCTTCCCCACATGGATTTACTGTAAGCCAGAGGCACACATTGCCTGTAAATGAAAGTGAGACTTATTGAAGCACCCATGACTAGGCAACCAGTAATTTCCCATCATTATTCTAGCACGAAGCATCTTTATAATATAGGAAAAAATCCGTAGCACAGCTGTTGGAAACTTAGAGGTGAGGGTTTTTGTTTTCTAATTTACTTTTTTATTTCAGTTTTGCATTGTGCAGAAGCGGCTGCCTATTTCAAGAAATAAAAAAAATTGCCATGATGTCATCTTATATTTCTTAAGCAAAGATGAGTCCATTGCATGTGCTAATACCTTAGGTTGCATTGTGCCATGTGATGTGACTGAGTAGACTCTAACCCACAGCAATGTGAAGCCTGTAACAAATGGCTTGTGTCCCTGCTGCTCCCTGTCAGCCCGGAGAGCAAAGATACAGAGAATTATATAAGAACAGTGGGTGGAAGCACTTAATGGGCTTTTTGCTGCCGGCATTTCTCAGACAGAAATACTCTCAAGCAAAGCCTGGCATGCAGAAATCATTATTTACTCAGATGTGATCATATAAAGTTTGACAGGTATCATTCAGTTGCTGACCTGTAATGCAAATAAGAAAAAAAAAACGTTGTCAAAGCAAGGTTAATTATTGCTCTGTGATCGTCACCAAATCACTGTCAATATAAAATGGACACTCTCTGTGCAGCTGTGGTTATTTGAAAGACATTCCTATTAGACTTTTGCATGGTGCATTGGGGGTTTACTCTGCATGATAGAGTGGAGTTTTATTTCCCTGTTTTGAAGAGGGTCCTTAGGGAATGAGCTGAGCAACGGGGCAATGCGAGTGACTTTCTGACTCATGTTTTGTGAAGGAGAAACACGCAAGGAAAAAACTTTCTAGTTAGTTTTCGGAGGATCTAATAAGTGTGAATAAACATAAATATTAATCTAATTGGCTGCACTTTGGAAGCAATTTTTCAATGACAGGTGACAGCTAGGATGTTCATAAACAACCTTATTTTTGAAACATTATTGCATGGAAGTGAAAAATTGTTCAAACTGAATATATAAAAAACAGCACAGTATAACACCTTTAAGTGACAAACCTTAAATGAATTGATTTAATTAAACTTGGGTCATGTGGTGAGTGGCTTATTTAGACAAGGTCAGAAGCATGAAAGCCCTCTGACTGAAATTTGAAAAAAATGTTTTGAATAAAATGAAATTCTAATTCTGCCTTCTCTCTCCTCTTCCTTCCCTGCCACACTACTGTACCAGTACATCTTGAAAGGTTTAAAGGAAAGGCAGACGGTACCTTTCAAAATGTTATTGAGTAATTTTACATTAGTGTGTACTGTAGTGTCATTGTACTTGATGTGGAGATGAAGAATATGTTAGCTCGAAGTTGTGCATCATTTTCTGTGATCTCAGCTGGAGGTAGGATTGTTCAGAACTGGCACAGCTTGAATATTGATACAAATACAATTATAACATTCCGCTAACAGAACTGAAAAGTTGCTAATCAGTTTTATTAATAATTATGTGTGTAATTCTAAGAGTCCTGACCCCTACTGAGCCATTTAGGAAAGTCTGCAAAACAGAATGTGCTATAAGCACATTTCCACATGAGCAGCTGTATGAAGAACTGATCACCAAGTTGTGTCAAAATTGAATATTTTTTTAGAAGAATTTTTAAAAAAATTGAGGTATTATTTTCATTCATAGCATAGATGGGACTCAGAGATTCTCACTGAATACTGCAGTAGTGGAATTATGTTTGCAACCGGGGCAGCTATGGTAAAGGGAGTAGAAAAAGGAGAAAGGAGATGGGGGAGAAGAGGGAGGCAACAAACTGAAAATGTAAGCTCTTTAGAAAGGAGGCATTTTATTAATTAAGTTCTCGTTTGAGGTGATTTTAAAGAGGCCTTTGTCCTCCTTATATTCCAGTATAATTCCAAGCAATATCAATTGAAAAACGGTTCCTTTAAGTATGTTTGCTTGGGTACTCATATGTTGAGGAACTCAAAATTGCTATCCCCTTATAAAAGTCTTTGTCATGACTATGAAGACATACTAAAATATTTATAAATTACTGGCGGCCACTAAAAATCAAAAAGACCTTTTTCTTCCTACTGGCTTTTAAATAGGTGCAGATCTGGCATTCTACAAAGAAATGATTATTTCCATATGAGTGAGAATATGTTTCTACATGAAGGCTCAGAGCAGCTCTTGTGCTTAAAAGTGAAGACTACATAAAACATGTCTTATCTTAGAAAAATATACAGCTCTAGCACATAGTGACCATATATAGCAGTATCTGCAAAAGTGCATGACTATTTGGTATCATTCCAAAGTCTCTTTCAGTATAGTCATTAAAAGTTTTCCTTACGTATTCCACAGGCCTGTTTTAGATGAGTCTCTTATTAGCCTGTACTTTCAGAAATACTGTTTATCTATTTTGTGTCCACCAGTAGAATTTGTCTCTTTCTTGTCAGACTCTCATCGTTCTGGCCACACTGCTTCTGACACAAGCCAGGATGGCATTGGTCTTCTTAACCTCCTGGGCACATGCTGGCTCATGTGCAGCATCTATCAACCAGCACCTCCAGGTCCTTTCCCACTGGGAATCTTTCCAGCCACTCTTCCTCCACCCTGTAGTTTTGCACATGGTTGTTTTGACCCAAGTACAGGACCCAGCACTACTTCTTATTGTGTGTCATACCGTTGGCCTCAGCCCACTGATCCAGGCTGTCCAGTTCCTTCTGCAGAGCCTTCCTGCCCTTCAGCAGATCAACACTCCTGCCCAACTTGATGTCATCTGCAAAATGTCTGAGAGTGCACTCAATCCCCCTCTGAAAGAAGAAATCCATGCCTCAGGAAGAGAAAAAAAAAAATCATCATACCTTCTATTAATTTTATTTTTAAATTTCCTGTCAGGTTCATTCATGCATCCTATTTTAAGAGACTTATAAATTCACCCAAGTTACCTATAGAGATCAAGACCTAGAATTCTTTAATACATTTCACAGAAGAGCTAGGGAAATCATGAATTTTTCAGTTTTACATTAAAAAAAAAAAGCAAGAACAGCCTGATTACATTGAAGCAAAATGTCCATATATAAAGTTTTTAGATTAACAAGCACAAAAATTAAGCCTGAAGATGCCACAGATGGTCTATTTGAAATGAAAGAATTTTTTCTCATTTTCAGGCTAACTATTTTTATAATAGTTTTCTTTTTCTATTAATTGCTAAGTTATAAAGAATAAAATAACCCATATACTTGTTTTAAACAGTAAGCAGAAGTGTTTTAACATTTCTATGAGTCTAAGTATTAAATTAAAGTTTGATATTTTATAAGTTTTGATGAGGCTTATCCAATTTCTTGTAGACAAAGACAAGCAAATTAATTCAGTCTCTTTTTTTGAATTGTACTGGTATTTCACATTCTATATATTTTGCTGAACTCACTACTCACCAGCAGAATATGCCAGATTATTTTTTGTATCAGTTTTCAGCTCAAACTGTGCAGCCAAAATATAAATAAGTTTGAAGTTACATATTCCTGTTGAAATAGTTTAAAAAAATACCAGATTTCAACAACTTATTGCCCAAAAAACTCAGACATAAATGAAACACCTTACAGCTAGAATTCCTGTTCATTATAATGGATATACTATTCAGAGATATTTTAATCATAGAAAGGGAACCAATCTCTGAAGAAGCTTTTAATATTCAGGAATTTTAATTTTGAATGGCAGAAGCAGATGTATGCTTGCTAAATGCATAACCATTTTCAGTACTACAGTCTGTCTTTTCTCACTTGATAAGATATAAGCAATATTTGTTTTTATATAATATTGTATGAAAATAAGCTCAAAGGGCAGCCTGTTGGATTTTCCATGATTCAGCTTTGATTCCACAGGTGTCTCTTACTTTCCAGCATTATTTACGCAATTTGTTTAGTTGACTTTACAGGCATGCCAGCATTCTTGGGTAGACCTATTGAACGAAACCACAATAGATGTAATACATCAATACCTTTGAGCTGAACAGCTTTAATTAGGCCTTCCCAGTCATTTCATCAATTCAATGGAGTTCCATTGGGATTTGGGTAACACCATGCCTTCTGTAGTGCCTGAGAATTACGGCACTCCCATCCCACTCTGCCAGTCACATCACAAGGTTAGACAATCAGCATTAAATCACACAGTATTCTGTATTCCAGAACATAAATTCACCCCTAAAGTAATATCTTTGAGACACTAAAATCTTTCCAACCTTAATATAAATTTTAAATTCAAGCTATCATGAAATTTCCTGCGCAACGTTCTGTTGTTGCTCAGCAGCAAATTAAAGGTGTGCCTCGCTTGAAGATTTATACTTGTCAGATATGACAAATGTATTTGCTGCATTTGTCTGGCAGATGAGATCTGCTAGAACTTGCAGACATCACAAACCCCAAAGAATGATTTTCTGCTACTGCAGTAGCTCTCGGTTCATACTTCATTTGAGAACTATTTGCCAAACAGATTATTTAGGATTTAGCAACCCTAAAGCAGGTAATCTATTAACATATATTAACTTCTTCTCTCAGGATTAAATTCTTCATATTTAAAGCTATTTGGCTATCTGAAATAGGTGTTTCTTAGTTTCTTTGTTGGTTTGCTTCTTTGTCTACTAAATGACAGAGAAAAAAATCAAAATTCTTCATCAGAATTAAAGTGATTTCATGAACATAATAAACATTTATATAAAATAAGCAGATGATCATGCTATGGCAGCTTTTAAACTTTAAACTTTTTACTGGACAATGCAGCAGCCATAATTTTTTCATGCAATTTTCGTGGATTCCCAGCAAATCAAGGGACAGAAATGCAGAGACGAAAAGTAGAAAATAATAAATGTTTGTAAATACAGAAGGTACTTTGCAGAGCTGCATTTGGAAATTACTGTAGATGGTACGGATGGCACAGACTGTTCCATAATTCTCTCTGGGCACAGCTACATAGCAGTCAGAGACATGAATATGAAACAGGGTCAAACACGCCTCAGTTACTTTTCGTTTAACTAGTTCAGGGACCTTCAGAAATGAGACTGTCTCACCACTGGCTTAAACTCAGGCTTCATAAAACACTGTGTTCAGAGTCTTTGATGTAATGGCTGTGTGCTAGCTGCTCTGGAAGCAAGGATAACTCACATACTCCCAGTATCCCATACAGAATCTGAAACATCTCCTCCAATTGCAATGGAAGTACAACAGTACAATAGCTAATTTATTATGATATAGAAAACATGAAGTATTGGGCAGACACCAAATTAATAACAGATAATAAACTCAGTTATTATTACTATTGTTATTCACATGGAAAATGTGTAAGCAGTGCAAGTGCTTTCAATTAAATATATAAAAATAAAAAGATGGAGAATCGGAGCTAATTATCTCTAGACTCTTTGTATTAGGCAATTGTAACCGGATATCATTTCACCTGACCATAAAGATTACAAAATTGACTGATTAGAAAGTGAGGTCATTAAATGAAGCAGGTTTTGTATCCTGGTCACACAGTTTCCTAACCTATTCAGAATACTTAGGCTTGTTTATTTAGATGCAAAGGAATCACAGAATAAAACAATGTTTGAGATTGGAAGGGGTCTCTGTAGAAAAGTTTTCTGATGTTCCGGGGGAATGTCCTGTGTTGCAGTTTGTGTCCATTGACTCTAGTCCTGTCCCTGAGTACATTTGAAAAGACCTGAGTTCCATCTTCTTTAGCCCCTTTCTTCAGGCATTTATATACACTGATAATCTCCTCTAAGCCTTCTTTGCTCTAGGCTGGACAGTGTCTCAATCTTTTGACATACAAGAGATACTCCAGCCTCTCCATCTTTTTCATGGCCCTTTGTTGGACTGTGTTCAATATGCTCATGTCTATCTTGTACTGGAGAGCCCAGAACTGGACACACCACTCCCGGTGTGGTCTCACTAGAGCTGAGTAAAGGTGAAGGATCATTTCCCTCCACCTGCTGGCTACGCCCCTAATGCAGCATAGGTTATCATTTGTCTTCTTTGTATCACAGGCACACTGCTGGTTCATGTTGTTTTCTGATTCATGTTCACCAGCACTGACAGGACTTTTCTTGCAGAGCTATTTTCCAACCAGGCATCTCCCAGGATATATTCATTCATTGTGATTTTTCTCCCCCAGCTATGAAAGCTGAGTCCATCAGTGAAGGTTGTAGCACCTCTAGGATAACAAATTTAAGGGGACAAAACTGCTGTGCAGCAGCAGCAGGAGAGAGAATTTAAAATATGTGTAACAATTCTGCAGATGCCCAGGTCCATGCAGAAAGAGAGGGAGGAGATGCTCCAGGCACTGGAGCAGATTCCCCTGCAGTCGACGGTGAAGATCATGGTGAGGTAGGCTGTCCCCTGTAGCCAGTGGAAGTCCACAGTAGAACAGATATCCATTTCACAGTCCATGAAATACACCACACAGGAGCAGGTGGATGGGCCCTGAAGGAAAATGTGACCATGTGGGAAGGCTGCACTGGTGCCGGCTCTTGGCAGGACCTGCAGGCACATGGAGAGAGAAGCCCACGCTGGAGCTGGTTTTCCAGCAGGACTTGTAACCCCAGGGGAGACCCATGCTGGAGTTCCTGAAAGACTGTATCCCATGGAAGGGACCTAGGCTGGAGCAGTTCATGAAGAACTGAAGTCAGTGGGAAGGACTCAGATTGGAGAAGTTCAGGGAGGATTGTGTTCTGTTGGAGGGACCCCACACTGGAGCAGGGGAAGAGTGTGAGGAGGAAAGAGGTAGAGATGTGTGAATAACTCCTATGCCCTGTCCCCTGACCCTGCTGGTGAAGAAGAGAGGGAGAAATTGGGAGTAAAGTTGATGTTGGATAGAGAGGTGAGGGGTGAGAGAAGGTGTTGTACGATCTAGTTTTATTTCTCATTGCACTAATCTAACTTAAATTTTCAAGAAATTAAAATAATTTCCCCAAGTGGAATCTGTTTTACCTGTGACAGTAACTGGTGAGTAATCTCTCCCTGCCTTTATCTTTTTGCCCTATCCTGCTTTGGAGGGGAGTGATAGAGAGCATAGGCACCTGGTAGCTAGCCAAGGCCATCCCGCCACAAAGGTAAAGATATAGATGCATTGCAGTCTACTAAATCTATCTCATACTGTATAATTGTTATACAAGTTCCAGATATCGTGACGCATAATCTGCCATGTGGCAGGTTATATATGATCAGTCTAGGTCCTGTAGCAGGGGTAATGCTGCCTTCAGTTCCATATGGAGTCCAGAGCAATCAGTTTCTTCCACATCTTGAGGAGTTCATGAAGGAAGTTGGACCGAAATTTGGAGCAGGCTATATGGGTTAAACCAGCAGTCCATTCTTTTGAACATTGTACATATATTATCTTTTTAAATGGTCTCAGAGATTATATTCTTGCTTGGCTTCTTTCCATATAAAATGTTCTAATCTGATATTTCTTTTCCCTACAGAAGTAGAAAGGATTAATTTGTAATTGCTTTGATGGACACACCCAAATTTTAATAAACATAACCTTAGCAGGATTTGAACACGCCAGTCTTTCAGCTATGATATTGACATTCACATATAAGGCTTTCTAGTCCTTTTTTTTTTGCCATTTTTGAGAATATATAGATATATTATTTTACTCTCAGCATAGGTTTCCTATATTTTGCAGTTAATGAAACAGAAAGATAACTAATATTTCACTATTGCTGTTCTTCATAGTCAGTAATTTAAAGTAAAGGTCAAAAATATAAATCTGTATATGTTATAGCAGTTCATGTCAGGGATTCACACACATTCAAGCTCTAATTAAAAGCACAGCTAATTTATTACACTGTGTATAACTCTTCTCCCAGCTAAAACAAATAGGGAAGAAGATTTCAACAAAATTTCACAGTATCTTTACATTTCACTAGGTGATATTTATAATTACCTTACAATGTCTTCAGATAACAAGTAAGTTTTCTTAAAAAGTAATTAAAAAAACTTAGAAAAAAATTTTAAAATATTAGAACTCCAAACCATTAACTTCAAACATACAGAATTTTTTCGTTTTGCAATGTGCTACCGAAAACTAATATCAAATATAACAAACTATATACATACACAACTAACTTGTACTTCAGCTTCAGTAATTTCTTTTTTTTCCTTTTTTTTTTTCTTTTTGTTTGTTTGGTTTTTTGGGTTTTTTTATTTTCCACAGCATAGCTCTTTAGATTTTGAATTCCTCATAACTGCAATTCTCTGTATCCTTAATACTGTGAGTACATTTTCTTTAGTGTCCCTAAAGTTTAAATTTTATTCAGCTATGACTCCAGAAGCTCTGCTTTGCTGAAATAGTAATTTCAAGAGCCTTTGGCCACTTTGTAAGTTGAACTGGAAGGGTGGAAGGTTATGTTGTGGTGTGTAAAGTGGGGTCTTTCACCATCTGACAAATCCCCTGACAAGGGACAGTCTCAGGCTCAGAGTGATTGGCAGCTCCTGCAGCTTTTGTACCTGAACAGCTGCGCATTGCAGCTGAGCTTAAAAGGGTCCTCTAATTATCACAACATTAACAATCAACTGGTTCTGGCCAAAAGGGACCACAACTGAGAATTCGTTTTGCAAGCTACTTAAAATTTTTCATAGACCACATGCAGACTGCAGTCTGCCCTTTGTGGCATTAGACTGTCTAGTAGCAATAAAAATAGTGGTATTGTGGCTAAGTAATTAAATTATGCTAGAGAAATACAGTAAAAAGTTTATTAATGCTTTTCATTGTGAAGAAAAGGGCACTTTTATACAAGAAGACACTGAAATACTGTAGACAGTTTAACCTAATTCAGGAAAGTGGATGCTGGCTATTTTTAAAAGAACAGTAATCATTGTTTAGAGGTGTTTAACACTTTGCAGTCTTCTGAAAGAAAAAGGGAAGGAAAATAAACCTGACACACATCACTGCACAATCTGTAAGGATGGCAGGATAAGGATGAAGAAGGTAAAACAAAGATATGCAGAGCTTTACAAGGTAATATGGAATATCTGTCTGATAATTTAACTACCCTTCTGTTCATTCCAAACTGAGATTTTTCCCTGAAATAAACAATTCTTACATATGATATATATATGGAAATTATAAAAAAACCTTAAAAATAGTAATTAGCAAGTACATGGTAAGTAAAATGAGAAACAATATTAAATTTAACATTAATGATTATGTATATCTCTGATAGTTATTAATAGTATTTAATGTCAAGAATCAAGGTTAAAGCATGTTCACGAATTTTAAACAATGTTCCACTGAAAAAATTAACAAAGTTCACAAATTTTGATTTTTCCTGTCTCTCTAGTTGCAAAATACTTTGCATCAAATAATTGAAAATATTGTATGTTTTGAAAATTTTTGTTTTTCAATAAAGAAATTTATTGTCTCAGTTTAACACAACTTCTTATGAGATAATATATGAGGAGACTATGAAATATCCATCCTGAAAGCTTTTTGAGATTTGGTTGAACAAAACCACAGCTGATCTATTCTATTGCTAGTAATATTCCCACTTAAAGGGAAAAGGGACTGCATGACTTCCAGAGATCCTCATATTCTTGGTCATTTGTTATTCAACAGAGGTAAGAAAAATGTTTGGGAAATATGTGAAACACATAATAAGATAATAGCCACTGAAATCTTTGCAAAACAGAAAAGTGAACATGAACAGTACTTAATTTACTATAAGGAACGTTAGAAACTCATTTTGTTTATATCTAGACCTGATATTTTTAAACAATTGTACTACTTAAGGCTTACCCTCACTTTTTAGGAACTTATAAACAGGCTGAAAAACTGTCTTTTGACAAAAAAAGAAAAAGAAACTTCATGTTTAAAAGATGCTATAAAGTTAATAGAAATACCTTCAGATTTCCATCAAATTGACATATCAGGATTGTAAAATACTCTGGTGATTTCCATGTAACAATCAAGGTTAGGTTTTGGTTTTTAATTTTTTTTATTCTACATCCTGAATTTTTTTTTATTAATTTTTATTTTTTTATTTTTGTTGTCTCTACCAGTTTAGGAAAACCACCTTATATCCACACATACCAGTTTCACATTTTCAAAAGCAGTACACTAATATATTTTTTCACTTGAGTTGTTGTCAGGATTAATTAGTGTAGCTACCAGGTCTAAAAAGAATTTGTTATTTTAAGACAGCTTTGAGTAAAATACTACAGCTGTCCCATTAACTTCAGTTGGGTTTTTGCCTGAATACATAATACAATATTAGTTTATTATCAGCAAACAAGATGTTCTGCTATATTTTGATTCTCCTCTTAATGGGAGTCTGGATTTTCTTTTTTTATTATTTGATTTGATGCTTTTGTTCGACTTTTAAAAGCTGAAAGGATGAATAAATGGAAACTAAGAAACTGTCAACTTGTCCTTACACAATGTGATGGCATTTAGAGCTCGTACTGTGGAATAATCGGAAGTGTGGTAAATATGATATTCCTTATGCATATGCTGCAGAAAATAGCATTTTTCAAGACCTTGTTCCAGGTAAAGTGGAATAGCGTACTTTTGGCTTGATATCAGCTAAACTTCAGGTTAATCATACTTTTAGCTATCAGAGAGTGATGGCGTGCAGAAGCTGAAGTGAGACTTTGCATATAATGGATGAAATTCTATTTCTATAAACTGATAGCGGGTTTGGCAGCTGAATGATGTATTTCCGGAAAAGGGAAGATGTCCTAGAACTAACTCATGGCTGTTTCCAAAGATTTATTAAAACTAAGTTGACACTTGCATCACTGATAGAGGTAATTTCGGAGCTCTTGAAATTCTACTGACCCTAAGATAATGAAACTACCACCTTGCGCACATTTGTATTCTGTGGCAGGTAGCACGGGCTCGTGGCTGGGAATGTGAAACACTATCATTATGTACTGCAGGAATTCACACCAGTAACTGAGGGCAAATGCATAGACTCAAAGATATTTCAAGAAAGGTAGATACAGTACTCAGAACCAAATGAGAGCTCTGTGCAAAAACAATGATAACAAGTTATTTGGACTGTTAGTAAAACTTAGGGTTCTGTAGGATGAGTGCAGCCTTGTAACTGAGCCATTTTTTTAAGGATTTCTTTTTTTATCCTGTATCACAGCAAGAATTTATATTATGCCCTAAAACAAATCAAATCCAATGCATATGAAAAGTGCCATGAAATGTGCTTAGAAAAGTCTTGCTGAGGAAGAGACGTGTATATTTATGGCACAGACAGCCATGGGCTGTACAAATTAAAGCTTTGCTTATAATCCAAATAATGTTTTTAACAGTATTTTCAGATAAGAAGGATATGTGTTAAAAGTCTGATCAAAAGTATCAAATCTTTAGGCTCATTCAAAATGAGGATTGGCCATGTGAAATGGGACGATTGCTTTATACTAAAATGCAGCAGAAATATTAGTGAAAATCAAGAGAAATCACTGGAACATTTCACTACTTTTATCGACTTTGTCAAAAAAACCTAAAACCCTCTATCTCCTCGTCATGATTTAAAAATCACATGTACTTTTAAAGTGTTTGAAAATTCACAGAGATTAGGTAATCAATCACAATTACAAAGGTAATCCTGTAAATAGTCCTGAGGAGACTGATCACTACTGGATAAAGAGGAAACTGGTAATGAGAAAAAAAAATAAATTAAAACTCATTGCTGTGAATCTGGAGTTAGCATAGATGACGACAACTTTTCATTTACAAGTCGTGCCTTTGATTCAGCAGTGGATCATGTCAGAAAGCAGATAAACAATTTTGTCTTCGTCAAAGACGCCGAGTAGTAAGGGGGAGAGTAATATTTTGAGGAAACTAAAATTGAGACTATATTTATACAATGTTGTATATCTGGAATGTTAGTGTTTCATCTGATTATTCTTTATTCAAGTAGTCACCTTATTAGATGACTTTGGTGCTGAATATTTTTATTGAAACAAACTTCTTTCCAGTAAAGCTTGCTACTATGCTGGTCCCAAAGTGCCACTTGGCTGGAAAGTTTGTCTTAAGTTCATTCAGGACTAAAATAAGACTCCTCATGTTTAAAATATCCACAGAGCCTGTACTTGAGTCTGTGCTACACCTGCAAGCTGCATTTAGCTTTCAGCTCTTGCATAGGACGGACATTTGATATTGAGTCTGTGTTCCTCATCCCACAGAGTGTCACAGCATTGCCCATTCTTCTGAACCATATTAGATTTATCAAACAAATGAGGAGAAGCATGGAAACACATTTTTTTAGAAATCTGTAGTCATTACTTTTCTTTTTGAAGCTGTGCATTGAATCTGAGTTCTCTGAATCTGCATTGGGTTTGTGTGGCCAGGTTTTGGTAGTGAGGACGCTACAGAGGTAGGTTCTCTGAGAAGCTGCCAGAAGATTCCCCCATGTCCAACAGAGCCCATGGCAGCTGGCTCCAAGACAGACTCACCACTGGCCAAGGCCAAGCCAATCAGTGATGGTAGTAATACCTCTGAGATAACATATTTAAGAAAGTAAAAGGAGCCCACGTTGAAGCCGCCTGTTCCTGAAGGACTGCACTCCATGGAAAAGGAGCCATGCTGGAGCAGGTTGTGACGAGCTGTAGCCCATGGGAAGGACTCATGTTGGAGAAGTTCATGGAGGATGGTCTCCCCTGGGAGGGAACCCATGCTGGAGCAGGGGAAGGACACTTCTCCCTGAGGAGGAAGCAATGGCAGAAACAGCACGTGATGAACAGACTGTAACCTCTGTTCCCTGTCTCCCTGCGCAGCTGGGAAGGAGGAGGTAGATAATTGACAATAAATTTAAACCCAGGAAGGAGGAAGCGGTAGGAGAAAGAGTGTTTTTTAAGATTGTTCTACCTCTCATTATCCTACTCTCGATTTTGATTGGTAATAAATTCAATTAATTTCCCTAAGTCAAGTCCAGTTTGCCCATGATGGCAATTGCTGAGTGATCTCTCCCCACCCTTAATTCAACTCATAAGGCTTTTGCAATATTTTCCCTCCCCTGTCCAGTTGTGAAGAGGGGTGATAAAGCAGCTTTAGTGGGCACCTGGCATCCTGCCAGGATCAAACCACCACAGAATCTAGTAATTAATTTCTAAAGCTAAGTACAAAAGCCTACATGTGTATAGTGTTCACTGACCGTGAACACATAGTGTTCTCATTTGACTGTGGGGTCCTAGGATTTTTTTTCTAGTCACTATTTAGTATTACTATTATAGTTTACAAACACTGAAAAAATTATAGCTGCCTTTTTTTTACATCATATTTTAGCATAGGCTTTGCATAGATCTTCTCTATTAGAGGTAATTGCCAGGATTTTTTAGTTCCTCTTCTAGTCTTTTATTATCCATGAAGCATACAGCAACATTTCCCCACTCTTTCCTCATTATTTATTTATTTAATGAATTACAGGAAGCAAACAATTTTCACTGAAATCAGGGTTTTTTTCAGTGTAGCCTAAGATGATTACATATCAGTTTAATATATTCACAAAATGTCTTTGAGAATGTCTATAATGGAAGATACCACAGTTTAATTTTAAAAATTCATGCCAGTTAAATCCCACAGCTTGAAGTAGTTTGGAAACAGATTCAGCTAAATAGATGTAACCCCTTTTAGGGCACTATTATGTCAGCCCTATCAGCTAATTCACTCCAATTAGAAATTATGTTAATCTTCCACGGTTTGCAAGAGATCTGCCTGCAAATATCAGGCTGGAACACATATGACTTGTCTCAGTCATATTCATAGATATTGAGGAAAAGCTAGAACAGCTATTATATCCAACTTGGAAAATACATTCGGTTTTATTTCTTACAGGATTTCACACATGCAGAGCAGTAGTGGCAGCTACTCATGCTAAAAACACACCTGTCACTAGTGAAAACAGAACTCAGATTAAAGTAGACCTATTTTCTTAAATGGATGTAGAATTGAAGAATGTATTGTGCCTGTTGCTTCTGTTAAAGGAACAATTGTCTTACTACTTGTCAAGCCTCATTTAGGTTCCATAGCTAAAAAAACTATTAGTTAGTTGCAGATTTAAAAAAACAAACAAACAAAAAAAAAATCTTTTCAAGGTGCTATATTTTAGGTCTTTTTTTATTTTCAATAGATTGATTCAAGTTAGAAGGGGACTCTGGTAGTCAGATTGTCCAAATCCCATCTCAAAACAGGGTCAATCTCCAATTAAAAGACATTTAGATTTGGATGGTAATACATTATTGCACTACTCAATAATGTAGAGCTGCCTAACTTTATTTGACCATTTAATGAGCAGGCATTTACGCTGATTTTCACTGACACTTACTTTGGGAAAATTATAAATTTGCCAATAAGAAAATTTCAAAAGAAGAATTAGTGAAATGCTTGGAAGTATTTTCTCCAGCTTTCTTTTATGTTTTCCTCCATATGAGTGAGGAAGTATCTGGTCTAGTCACAACATCCCACCATGTGCTTTCATGCTACATTGTCATAATTTCCTAGAATATATGGTACTTGAGAAAAGCAAGGAGAAAAGTGCAATATCAATTTCTTCTTTACTTCCCAACAAATGATGATCTATTCAGGAAAGCAGAATTATCTGCTAAAAATGCATTAATTTTCACGTAACCTCAATATGTTTACCAAAATTCATTTTAAATTTATATTAAAGCTACTAATGCATTAAAATTGCTGCCTAACAAATTATCCATGAGAATATTCCAAATAACTCACTTCTGCACTTAGTCTCAGGAAAGCTTAACTAGATCAAAATTCTCAGCTTATGACAAATAGTTTTCAACTTATTCACAACATCCTTTAGAAAAAAAATCAGGTCATCAATGACAGGTGATTTGTGACTGTGGATCTACACGATGCACAACTGCATTATGACAAACATCAACAAATAATGCCAGTCACACACTCTCATAGTCCAAAAAACCAGTCATATAATCAAATTAATATTTTTATTTAAATGCAGTTTATAAAAAATATATTTACCTAAGAAGAGATAATTTAGCTTTGAAATTCCCGGACAGCTGTAAGCTCTTCAGCTCCTCACAGTAAAATGCCTTACTTGAATTCAGTTAGTTTGGGATTGTTTTTTCCAGGCACAGGATTTCTCCTTGGGAACGAATTTAAAAAACAGAAGCTATATTTACATAAAATACCAATAATAAGTTATTTTATGAAGAGATGTGTGCTCAGCTACTTCTTTACTGGGAAAATGTTTATTTCTTCTAATATAGAACTTAAGTTCATTTCTATTGGCAAAAATTTGGCAAGAAATTGGCAAAGCTTTTTACTGGAATGGAATTGAGGGATATCCATCAATTTCATCAGTTAAACATCAAATCATATCACCACTATAAAAACATAAAGGTAAAATTGAAAAAATCAAGAAAAATATTTTGAATAGGCTTCAACCTGAATTTCTGATTCTTTACCGTGTTTAAGAAAGCAAACAAGAAAGGATTTTTTTTAACACTCACTTTGCACTTGTTTATCTGGCTACCAAAGGAGCAATGCTTCTCCTGGAAATTAATCATGAACTGTTATTCCCAATACAAATGGTTTGAGACAGACATAAACAAATGCACTTCTTTCTCGAAATTTAAATCAGTATGGAAATGTTGCGAAGTCCATCTACATAAAATCCAGTGTTTCATATGTTACTATGCATCTTGAAAAGTCTGAAATACATGGACAAACACCTAATTTTGTCATCTTTTGAAAGAGCAGAAAAATATTACTGAGAACAAAAACAGCATAACCTATGCATGAGGAATTAGGGGAGAAAAAACATTGGTCACACACTTGTTAAAAAATTGGTCCTTTCTGTCATAAAATAACTTTTCTCCTGCTAATATATTTCATTGTTACAAAGGTCATTGTTTGTTTGAATAAGGGGAAATAAGCTGTGAGAAACAGTTTATATAATGCAAATGAGAGAAGTTTGGCAGAGGCATGCACGTTAATAAGCAAAGTACAATTCTAACTACAGAGCTGCTTCTTGAAAAGTTTTCTAAACCTATGACCATCATGTGGCTAAAGGTAAGGGAGATGAGGTATGCTAAAAAACTGCAAAATATGTGAAATTGATAATGCCTGCATTTTACATAATTTTTCTTCTTTTGTCTGGAAAGTGCTTTGCACAGTGTAGTGAGTTGACCCTGGCT
>VWPU01004174.1:0-67324 GCA_013398955.1 Callaeas wilsoni | reverse complement strand
CTTCCCTGTACTGTTTCTGTTTTTACTCTTACACCTCCTTTCACCACACTGACGGTCTTAGCTGATGCATTTGTTCTGTGTGCAGAGAAGTAATTATGCATCTTCAATCATCTTTTTTGTTCTTCTCTGAACCTTTTTAAGCTCAGCTCCATCCTTTCCGATTCACATTTTTGGTCTGTGTCTTATTTTTGCAGTTATTGATTTTAGACCGCATTTTCTAACAACTCTTCTAAAATGAGCTGTTCTCTGCTAACTATACCACAGCCAGCATCTTCCAGGAACAGGGAAAACCCTTCCTTTCTTCCATGCCCATATGCAGCTTTGATGTGGATAGAGAACAAGATCAGAATCTGCAACATTTGGCTAGCATGCATAGCAGTTAAATGTGCTGATAACACCAGTATGGAATGTACATATCAAAGGAAGATTTCATTAAATAGGTGAGATATTGGTTTGTTGGGTTGTTTGTCTTAGTATGAAATTTCCATGTAGGTTTTAAGATGACAGTCAAGTTCTCAGTCAACTAGTTTGATCCAAATAATAAAAGAAAGGATTACAAGAGAAGGCTGCTTAGCCCTAGCAGAAAATCGGAGCACAATACAAGGGCAAGGAGAGGAGAACCAGTCTATCAGATAAGTCTAATGTGAACTTCCTCACAGGGATATCATTCTATGGGGCAGATACATCACCTTATCTGCACCATAAAAATGAACAGCCTATGGGGGTTGTCTCCTATGTATTTACAGTGCCCATGACCAATTAAATGCTATAAGAAAATTTCAGACAAGGAGCAGGAAAAAACTTTCCTCCTTTAAACTTTGCCTCTTCTAACAGCTTTTAAAGAGATGGTTTTTCCTGAGATCAGCACTGTTTGTTATTTCCCAGAGCCCTCTCAGTGGGGATTTGATAGCGATATTACAAAGTCATTCTTTAATGAAAAAAACACATCTAATCATAATTCTCACACTCCCTCTACTACTATTCATCACAATCTGATTCTCATCTCTTTAGCCACCTATGTGAATGTTCTTTTTAATTCAGATACTGGTAACAAATTAACAAATAAGCTATTTATCAATAACATAAGCCACAAAACTGATTACAGCGATTCAGCTGGTACCACACAGATGTCATTTGACTTAGCCAGATTTTCAGGACAATTTTTCTCAAATAACTGATTTTATCAGCAACTGTGTTCTTTAGCTGAGGCAGTAATGGCAGTGGTGCAAGATCAAAATATTCAAGTTTAGCATGCTATGGACCAGACTTTCAGGGACTTTTGAAATATATTTCACTTATTTGCAGAGTAAAAAGCTTTTCAAATTGTGGGAAAGTCAGGCCAAATAACATTGAACACTATGTATCTCCATGAAATACACTGGCACCTGCTATGAACAGAAGACACTGCTAAGACATTTTCTGTGGCAACTAGAAGATGTGAAAAGTTTTAGACATTTTGCATACTATTTATGGCATTTTTTCTTCCTCCTTTAGTTTATGAACTTTGCCACACCCTTTGGGAGAACAATGGGCTGCAAATATATCTGCATTGTGACTAAGGTTTTCTTAGCATTCAAAAAATGCATATGAAAAAGCTCTAACAGTGCTCCTTCCTGTATTCAGAAAGGTGTGGTTAAAAAAAGATTGCAGGCCTTACTTTAACCAGTTGAAAAGTCTTCCCCAGGAGCAGCAACCTACAATAACTAAAGGAAATGGCTTGGCTGGCAAAAGTTAATCCATAAAACACAACATTATCTCTGGTACATTACGGTATTTCATATCAGACTTTGTGAAATGCTGTACTCACTTTGACAGTAACTTAAGTTCTTCTGCCTCTGCACAACAGCTGTTGCTACATCATATTAAAAAATAACTCTAATGTCTGCCTATTTTAATCATTCAAGTGATAAGATGCTGAGAAATTACAACACAAAAAGAAAAATGAGAATTCCATACATAATATCTAAGTATTCATTTTGACAGTAGTGAGGCCAATATTTGTATGCAACAGTAAAAGGACTGTAGCATTATTCTCTGTCCAGTGAATATTTAAATTTTCAGCAGGTAGAAAACCCCAGGTAATTGTGTTCAAAAAAAATTAAAACTCAGTGGTTAAGGCAGTCTGGTGGTAAAAATAAGCTGTTCTCCAAAGGAGCAATGATTTGAACTTGGGTTTAGTCATTTGCTAAGTAACCCTTCCAGTTGGTAAGCTGTTGCTTTCTTGTCCTGTTCTTTGAAAGAGTTAAGTGTGTGTTAAAGAGTTAAAGAACACAGTTGCCTGTCTGAAACACTGTAAGGCCACAGAAGGAACTTGCTGTAAAATAAGTCACCACAGTGGGCATAGAAGGGAGGAATTTGAGACAGGGAGGCCCTAGTTCCAGGCCTGGTGGAGGCAAGATCTGTTTAGCACATCTTGGATAATGGATCTGGACAAAAATTCTCACCATGGCAAATTGTGTGAAAAGAAGCAGTGATTCACATTCATATCACGGGTCAAACAAAGACCACCCCAATCATGGGACAGATGGCATCTGTGACCACCAATGGCCACCAAGGCTGCCCTAAATGTGTCTCCCTAGACACCTGGAACTTGGGCTATATGAAGGTGGTACTGTTGTCTGGGTGGTGGAGGATAAATTACTTGTATGTAGAACTTGCTAAAGTTTAGGGCTTGACACGCTTCAGTGATCTCAGGCCTAGGGGGAGGTTAACAAAGCTTGGGAAGAAAAATGTATCACTGATTGTGGACACAAAGAATGCAGAGTTTACAGGCTACAAGGACATTTGGCAGAACTCCCAAGATAAGAAGAAACTAATAAAAGCGATTCACAGGGGGAGATCATGACCACCGACTCATAACCCACTGACCTAAGAAACCCACCAACTCAAAAGAAGAGAAAGACTGAGCATGCAGACTAATTAAGCTTTAGAGTCAAGGGAATCATTAAACCAACAGAAGATAGAATACTAATTAATAAGAGATGTATAAATGGTGAAAAGTTTTGAACAAGCCCGGGACTCCCATCTCTCTCCCTCCCCCATCCCCTTTGTCCCCAGTCACCTCTTTTCTATTTCTATCTCCCTCCCTCACACTCATTTTTCACATTAATCTGTATTATTGACTTGGGCTTATGGCCTCATTTGTACCTAAACTTGGGCAGAGTCATCTCTTAATCATCGGATTGTAACAGCATGAGCCTTGCATGTGAATTAGGCACAAGAAGTCCAATTTTTGAGCATGAAGGAAAGAACAAAGTTGTTACAAAGTACCCCAGGCACTTGGCACTGCCAATAGTTGCTCTTTGCAAGGCCACCCAGGACATTTACTTATCTGCCCTTAAAACCCATATCCTAGTAGGTGCAAGGAAGCCCATGAAGAAAGGGGCTTTCCATCTCACATCAGATCATCAGTATATTGTATTTTGAGATGTCTATCTAGGAGCAGGAGGACCAGAACCTTCAGGGGGAATTTATAATGTTAGAATAACCTGTCCATGGGAAAAAAGTCATACTTCCTATTTCTCCCTGTCCTCTGTGTTGCAGTCATGAATGCTGCGAGGATTCATACAGTCATTTATAATCTCGTTCTGAATCACACATACGTCTTGGTAAGGGTGTACCCATAGGCAATATATTCCCTTGGTTAATTATTTTGACCAGAGTGAAAGGTAACTCTGTATAAAGAGGTAGCACAGGTCCCAACCATCAGCTTATTTCACGTAGGGCTGGACTGGGAATTCAGGGAGGAGGAGACCTTGTGTTAGTCACCTTCAAGAGGAAGGTGTCACCCTATGCATGAGCATCACTTCCTTTTCTATTTGCTGCACTGGGTTCTTTTTTGCATAAGTGACTCCTTCCCTTTTGACTTAACCTGTTAGAACTGCTGCCTACATACATAGGTGAGCTTACACTAAGCTTGAGCATGAAAAATGGGCAGGTGGCACAGATGTGCAACCCATCTCCCAAATAAGACTACATTAACTAGCTGTGTCAGACTGCTAAATGCTGCCTTGCAGCTGGGCATCCTCCACTGCCTACACCTATCTATATGTTCCAGAGTGTTTAGTTTTAGTAATCTTTTGACATGAGCTCTGTTAAACACAATTAACTTTGGAGAAATCAGGGCCAATGAATAGGACCACACTAGTTAACTAAGTAGGAGTAGGATCTGGGCCTGAGCAGTATCCTCTGTTTGTCTATACCACTATTGTGCACAGTCCTTGACACAGTATAGTTCATACCAATTATCTGTCTCTGAAAAAAGACTTGGGCATGGACAGATCTCTCTGTCACAAGCTCAGGACTGCCTTCAGTAGGAGTGTGAATAAGGCCATACAGTTCTTTTTGAAAAGCAACTTTAATGATAAAGGTACAGGACATGCTGTGCTCCTTGTCCTCAGGCCAGATATTAGGCTTTGGTATGTTTCATTTAGTAGCATAAATGTAGCTGCTTTATCCTATCTTGAAACTAAAAATATTGAACATTATTTGCTAGACTGTCTTCAAATCTTATGGACATACCTGTTATAGAATCTTATAACCCATAACACCATAGTTAACCAATCCTACTTGGAAAGTATGAAATAATACAGGACTTCTCTTTTGGAGAACGGAGTGTATGAAAAAATGTACTCAGTAACATATTCCTCCCTTTTTGGGAGGAGTCACAAAATCATATTTGTCCAAAAAGTTGTCTTCTGAGTCACTGCTCATTCCCAACTCGGTGTTGTGAATCTACATAAAGCTTGATGGACCTAGGCTCATTATGTTATTTTCATGATGCCATCTTATAAACCTGAATAAAGATCTGGAGGTAGCACAATATTTTGCATTATGTTTTGTACTGAAAAATGGAAAACCAGCAAAAATTGATAAGAAAATAATGTAGAGAAAAATGCATTTTACTAGCAATCAAGGGACATAGACTTTTAAGAAAAGTGTATAAGCTGAAGCTAAGAACACTGAACACAACTATCTTGTTTGGAGAATGATGAGAATTGGGAAGTATGATAATGTATTGCCACTGTAGGGTGCTATAAGCACTTGACTTTAATAACACTGAATAAGCCATTCAAATCTAAATTACGGCACTTCTGAAATACTTACATTCAGTTTTCTCCCAGTGCTACACTATTTTAAAAGTCAACATCCCCTACTGGAAGTTTCTTAGCAGGCATTGTAAGAATTCCTTGGATGGCAAATAATCCTCCATTGTAGTTGAGGTATTTAAAATGAACCTGCTTGAAATGTTCTTCAAACTGTGTTAAAAATCTAAACTGCAAGAAATAGTGGCCTCTGATTACTGATCACTGATGTGCTCTCTATTGCTGGTTATTAATAAACGATAAAGAGGATTTATTGCAAGGAGGAATTCTAAGACAGTTCTTGCTTTGTATCATAAATTATGACAGGCCACACACTGCTAAAACAGGCTATCAGAATGATTTTGATGCAGTTACATCCAGTTATATAAGCCTAGAGTGTTGCCGTTTATGTTTGTATCTGTTTTTCAGGGAACTTTCGCTTTTCTTCTTGAGACAAGGACAAGCAAAAGCAGAGTATTTATTTAAGTCATAGCAAGTAGATTATTAACAGATAGGTATGAAACAAGTTACTGTCAGCACCAAAGCACCTCACTGGTTGAACTAAAAATAAGAATAATAATAAAAAAAAATCCTTGAAATGTGATAAATCAATAGTAATTCATGGCCCAGTGCAATGATTAGCTAAATTACATACTCAATTGATAGTCATTGGTTGTCAATACAACTTGCTCGTATTTTTTGCATTGGTCTTTTCTGACACTATGGAAAAATCTGTGTCTAGAATACTGTCTGTGCTTCACAGACAACTTGGATGTTTTCTTATGAGTGAGAAAGGTAGTAAGGGAGATATAATTCAAGTTCTGAAATAGTCTGAGAAACTATATTTCACTGTGTTTCACTTCTGTCTTTCCTTCGATTAATTATGGACCTTATACTAGAGAATTAAAAGAAAACAGAAACCTGACTGCAGAACAGTTCACACACTCTGGGCATGGCTGGATTTGTGAGTGTTACTCATTATACTGAAATCCAGAGGCAAAGTTTGAGTTCCTCTGAATTTCTGAAAGCTGAATTTCTTCAGAGTATAGGAAGCTTTTTCATGGAAAATAGTTATGGGCCATTTTCACTGTATGGTTATGCTGAAACTGTTCAATTCCTGATACACAGCACTGCATCATATATCCTTGATTCATTAGGAACAATGCTTGCATGTGGTTACAATACAGAAAATGAGACAGACAGACAAATCTGACTGTAAGTCAGATTTGCTTTAGTCTAAAAGAAGTTTAAAATTTTTTTTCCAGCTTTGAAATATTAAGTAATCAGCATAGCTAACACTAAAAATTCACCATTCAGTGAATATACTGGTTGTCACAGACCAGTCACTAAAGGACAGTTGGCCTGCTTTATTCCTAGGCTGAGGTCAGTACCATTGTTGGAATTTCATATATATGCATCTTCCTGTAAACAGTCTATTCTGCCACACCAGACGCCAAAGCCTTAGCAAGGACTGCCTTAGAACAAGCCTTGGGCTTATTTTGGGTAGCAGAACTAGCCTGCTCTGCCCCATAGTTTCTTCTCTGTGTTCAAAGGCCATAAATACAGGAAAATATCAATTTGATTTCTCCAGACTGTATTGTTTGCATCTCTATTTGTGTTTCTCAAACACTTTGGCTAAAGAAGGCAGTGCTGTGAGACAGGTTAAGCGTATCTCTGATTTACAAGTGGAGCTTGTCTGGTTGAATGTAAAACGATAACAAATTCATATCATGTAGCACCTGAATTTTGAAAGAAAAATGTTTCAAAAAAGATGATATTCCTAGTCTTATAAATCAAATCTAGATGTCCATTTCAAATTAAAATGTATGTAGATTTTAAAAAACTAATTCCCATTTAATGCTAATTCTCCATTTCTTATGAGGAAAGACATCTGTTTTATACGGGAGGCAATTAAATTCTCAGGATGTCTGTAAAGAGATATATTCACAAAAGTTTCTTCTTGACCATAAGAAGATAAACACTTAGTACCTGAAAATTCCAGGACTGCTGTAAGTATTTTTAAGAGACACAGAACTCGAGATGTACAAAATTTAAAAATGTTTGTGTGCTTATATTCATTAATTCTGAGATTTGTGGTAGGTAATAGTTTATAAGTGGTATTTTCTTGTCTGCTGCTCTGCTTCATCAGCTGTATTTTATCAGATAGAACCAATGTTTAGAGAATAACTTCATACTAATAAGTACCAAGCCTATGAAAAGTTAACCATCAACAAAAATACAGACTAAGTTAATTCCTGTCAGTTTTCTCTTTTTGTGTTCAAAGAAATTAATAATTTTCACAAAAGACAATAGGACTAAAGGTTGCCCAGCATCTTGCTAAATGACCTCTCACATATTTCATTACAAAAGTTGCCCAAATATAAAATAAGAGTGGGCTTGTATAAGATACATTAAAACCAGCCTCTGTATCTTAAACAGAAGCATGGAGCTGTATACCGTATTCCTATGAGAAAAGTATTGATTTCATACTACTGTATTTACTCATAGTAAGGCAGTTCTTAGCCTACAAACTTATTTGCAGCCATTTTAAAGAAAGAAAAAAAAGAGTGAACACAAGTTCTTCCCTCCTTTGTTTATTGCTGGCAGTACTGAAGGAGAATGCAAATGTGCAGAGATAAGAGAGACTTGCAACAAGATCTCACGTGGGAGGGATTTCCCCCCAGATCTTTTGCGTCTGCCCACATACTCAAATGGTGCAGATACTTAATGCACATCAGACCCCAGTGTGTGTTCTCCACGTAACACTTCCGCAGAACTTTCCCTTGGTGAAATATGATGTTACTTCATGTTCACCCGTAATAATATCTGCAACTCTGTAGCTGGGAGGTAGCCCTATAGCTCTGCAATGTATTTCTGTGGAAAATCCAAATGACTGTGGTATATTTTTCCAAATGGTAATTGCTTGGTTTTCTGTTTTAAGGTCTGTGAAGGCAGTTCATTTTTTGAACCCAACCCTACTGCACTTGAAAAGAACAGCAAGCACAGAAGGATAACAACTCACCCGTACTCTTAATTGATCTGGTATTTCTACAAGGTGCCACCCTTTTCCACACCTCCTACCTCCTCCTTAAGTGACTCAGCCTCTGCAGGAGAAATCTCTTGACTGTTCAGACAGCTGGATGGGGAAGAACAGTTCAGCTCTCTGACTGCTTTGATTGTGCCTCCCTTCCAGACTGACGAACCACACTGATCCACGCTGGGACACTAACTTCTACCATACCTAGGTAAGGATGGTTACTGTTCTGGTTTTATATACCATGCAGGAAAATGCCTACCTTTTCAGATGTTCTGTGATTTCTTAATGTCCAGTTCAGGATGCCATTTCAAAGGATCTGATTTTCAAGAAGTATGAAGAATTTGACTATGAAAATGCAGCTCCAAAATTTTACAGTTTAGGTGTTCAAATTCTCTGGACCTTTCTGACTTCTGTCCATACCATCTGAATTACTTCATTATTTAAATTATATTGTTAATTGTATTTTATTCTAGTGATAATTCTCTGATGATAAATTCACTGTTCAGACACTTTTCGTGAATGCCTGTCTTAATGTAATTTTTTTCTCTTTGGTTCATTTATTATTTTTTTTCTTTATTTGGAATTTTCATCTAAAATTAGTGAGTATTTACTCTTTTATCATTTTCTTGAATTGTCTTTATTATTTCGGGAAAAAAAACCCAAAACAACAATTCCCTTTCATTTTCACATTTGCAAAAATACCCATTCTATTTTAATACAAGGATTTATCTATACAATGACCTGAACACATGTATAAACAGGAAGTGTTCTTCATCAAAAATCTAGTTAATCAAATGACAGAGCTGAATAAAGAAAATCAAAATTATCACCCTCTTTTCTGTACTCTATTAAAAAAACCCCCTACATTTAAAACTGAACGTGTATTTCTAATTTGGACTTTGACTTAGTTGATTTAACATTAGTGACAGTTCCAAAGCTTCTTTCAAAACAGAATCTCCTCCGCCCACATCTTGAAAAACCAGTTTTGAGAGCTCTTTCAGCTACGAATAGATGAATGATTGCTGCCATGTATTCACGTGTTCTCTAGTCCTACTTTGCCTGTTTTCTTTTTTACACACACACACGTTATTTCTGTTTTCTGTGTGGACTGCTTTCTGTGTTATTAGTTCTGTGGACAAAATGGTAGAGTAAAATATTTATTTAAACACAATGTATTATTTCCAAAGTTCACAAATGCATTATATGGCTATTGCTCTGGTATGTAACTCTTGAAAAAAAATCTGTTTAGTAACACATTTTTGTGATTCTTTAATGTCTGTAAAATAAATGTAGTAATTTTTAAATGTGATTTTCAGCAAAAGGACAAAAAGACTAACTAATCGCCAAACAAACAGAATCATGTTACTGGTAGCAATTGTGTGGGGAAGAAATTAGAGCATCAGTTATACGTATAGATCTGCACCTGACAGAAAGGGCATTTAAGGCTATTTGAAGAGATCATATTCTTGTCTGTAATGACAAGTTTGGATGTATGAAGGATTGTACAGCCTTGAATGGTTCTGGTTGTGATAGTAATTTGCAAAACAGCCTTTATCTACAATCAGAAAATGCTTACTTGAGTGTAAATATAGGTAGGCAGATCTGACAGCCCAGTCACAGCATTGTTATCTGAGGGGAGAAAGGATGGATATGGACAACAGCAAAATTGGTATTGACTTCCAAACCAGAAAGATTTTACCACACACACTTACGGGTGCCTGTCTAGAAGAACAACCGCAATGAAGTGTGTCCCCAGCACCTTAGTTATAGGGCTTCGGAAACTTTATCCTGCATCAAGTCAGAATTACTTAATTCAGTTGCTTGCTCACACTATATTCAAGAGAAATGATGGAGGAAACAAAGAAGTTTTCTGACTTGAAAGTTGTTAACTGAAAGCAAGGAAATACTGTTGTGTGCTTCATAACTGTGATTAAGACCAAATATGCATTTCTTTAAACCATCATATTCTCTACATTCAGCTCACATAAATGAAAGATAAGCCACATACTATAGAATCGACATTAAGAATTACAAGGGAAAACAAAGCAAAACAAAAAGTAGAGCCGAACTAAGCCTTCAGTTCTAATGGAATAATTCTAAAATTTTGAGCTCTGGTTACTCACAAGATACTGACTGTTCAGCTTACTTCAGAGCAGAATAGCTCTTCAAGAAGGTGAAATTTTGGTGGCAAGCTTCATATTTGGGATAAAGAAAGAACAAAGTATCTTTTTCACATGGTAAATAGTAGACACTTTCAAAAAGCTGGAACTTGAAGGTCATGTAGGAAACAGCAGCCAGCAAGCTGCCGTTGTGTAGAGCCATATATGAAACCCCTTTTTTTTGGCTGGTGTTTCTTATGGACGTGCCAATCTCACAAACTTTGCTACAATTCAGTCTGGTTTAGCAATACAGCACGAGAAGATGGATGACAGGAAAATTCTGAAACATTCCTTTTTTTAAATCAGTTGTTCAGCTACCACTTTTTGTATCACCCAGTTCATTAATAATAGCGGGAAATTTGACATTTCAGGCATTTTGCATTTCACAAGGCTTTATATGAAAAACCTCCAATATTTTGACTTTTGAGAGAAGAATGTGTATCTCTCTTGACACCCCTTCAACATTTACTATGCTGAATTCCTTATTATACAGTGTCATGATAATCAGAGGCCTCTTGCCTCTAAGCTGTGGAAATTAATATAGTTTTATTAGAAGCAAAATACATATCAACTGACTACTTATGAATAAGGTCTTAATCTCTGTCATAGCTAGAAGCCAAAGAACACAGATGTTTTTTGGTTGGAACTAATTCAGTCTGATGAGGAAAACATCAATCTTACAGGAAATGCTTCTATTATTATGCATTTTTTTAAATACAGCAATGCATATGTGTGAAGCCTAATCACACAGACAGCTACAGCCAAGAGCAGAAGAAGGAAGGCAAAAGGACTCTGTGATGGAGGAATGGGTGTGTTCAGATGATCTGAAAACTAGAAGGTCTGGCTTTCAGAATTTAAGGCAGGCCTGAGGTATTCTGCTGATCAGTCACTGCAGGAGATGAAAAGGACATGTAGAAGTGTAAATATAGTAGGTATTTGTGATGAAAATAGTTCTGGAGACTTGTGCTGCTTTTGGAGTAATTTCTTGCCAGGTTAGATGGACTTTTGACTTTCCCTGAAGTCATGTCTGAAGTTTATTCTGAATTTCTTTGGGATTATGTTTGAATTTCCCCCCAAATGGTTGAGGGTCTGAATCTAGGACTGGCATGTCTTAAAATCATTTGGGAGCTGCTCACTGGACTGGCCAGGGCAGTTTTAATTTTTGTTTGGAGCTTCCTGACGCTGTTTTTAAATTCAAATTACACTGGAGCTGCATTCTTGTTTGTTTTTGTTTTGCATTCCAGCTGAGTTGTTTTGCTTCAGTGGTTGAGATCTTATTAAGAATGTCTGAACATAATTTACTACTACAGCATAGTATAGAAAGCTATAACTCCGCTTTCTCACAATCTCGTTTACAAAGTTAAAAAGTTTTTTTATCTCCCTATGCTCTGAAGATGAGCTGTTCACTGACCTGTATGAATAATGTGACAGTTCCACATCTTTATAAACTGATATTTTCAAATGAATGCGATCCTCATAATCTCTTGTCCACTCCCCTTTTCAAGTACACAGATACGCACACACACAGAGTTCAGAATAGTGAAGACCAAAGAAAAATGCTTTGATAAGCTCTATTCTGCCTCTTCATGCAAGATTCTTTTAATTTCTAAGTCCTAAAATTTAAATCTTACTCTGATGATTCTTAATTGTCTGTGCTACAGATGAAAGTAAGACTTTTTTAAAATTTGTATTTTAAATTTTAATGAATTAATCTTTGATATACAACTTGAAAGTTCAGAGGTAAGAAGCAAGCCTTAAGGACAAGATGGCAGTATTCTGTAGGACTAAAATGCCTGGGTTTAAAGTTTCAGAATACCTGGCACATTTTCAGTGCTGACTGTAAAACAGATTGTACCTGTTTCTTATATTCATTTATGCATACTTCTTTTGGGTTGGGAGACTATGCAGCAGTTTATTCTGGATGCTGTACACATGTGCAACAGAAATATTGTTTTGCCCTAAAAACATTAAAAAATGAATATACGACAAGCAAAAACAGAGTTTTAATTAAATGTTGGGGGATGAAAGAAACACGCTGGACTCTCTCATGGATCCAAAGGAGTTGCAAACCTCTTTATAGTCACTTTTCATTTGGTTTAGTTTTCATGAAAGAAGTCTCCTTTTTCAAAGTTTTATGATTCATTTCTCTAAGCAAACGGCTTTAAAAGTACTTAATAGAAAATAAATCAAAAATCCTTCTATACAAACTACTACTTCTTCTTGAGATGAAGTGCCAGTTCTTATTGTTTGTAAAATATACTGAAATATCAAACTTTCTATTATCCTGGGACTGACTGCATCAGATGTCTAGCTGTACCTAAGCTGAAAAAGTAAATCAAAGACCTCTCTAGCATGCTGGGACAGTTCAGGAAAATTTATAGTGAAAGTGGTAACTATCTAAAAAACCTAATTGCTTGATAACCTACCTGAACAGTTTCTAGGAAATTCAGTTCACATGTACTTAATCCCTTATAAAAGTATTTTTAAAAGGTATTTTATAACCTATTGCAAAATAAATAAGGCTCACCATAGCCCTGAGCATATTTTTATTGTGTGGGAACCAGATCCAGCAGTCACGTGTTTTCTACACACACTGTGCCAATGCCTGCTTGATACCAACAACTAAGGTTAAAAAAAAGGAATGTGAGTAGGAGCCTTTCAAAATGCCATAATTTTAAACTCTAACAAATATTTGGAATTTCACAACTGCTTAAGATACATGCAGACTTTTGGACTCCAATATTAGTTTTTTATTTATCTCTTTACTTTCTAAAAAGACCTGTAGTTGTTTACATCCAGATTTGGGGTTACTGCTTCTTTTTGTTTGTTTGCTTGCTTGTTTGTGTTGGGATATTTTTCGGGATGCCTTTTTTGTTTGCTTTTTTGGGAGGGCTGGGATTCTTCTTGTGTTTTTTGCCTTTTTTTTTTTTTTTATCCCAAGCTTTTTTTAGCAATTGTTGGGCCTTAAAAGCATAAAAAAGAAAAATCTGCTCTAAGTGCAATCCGTTGTGGCATCCATAATGTTTTATTGTCAGTTATAAGCATTATTCTTAAGCTTTTGCCAGAATCCAAAATCTTTACCTTCTGTATGTAAAGAAAGAGCCACAGGCCTCGGTGTCAATCCACACTATTTTAGGTGTGTGAACAATACACTTTACCTTTGCAAAAAGAAAAAAAGGATATCTCTGTCATCCAGAGAACCAGGAATGTTTCTGAGTTTAAAGACTGCTTCTGTCACAGAAACAGTTTACTGGTGCTTCTGTAAATTTTAGCAGCCTGACAGTGGAGCTGGTTATGAGCTTTCCAGTACAACATTATTTTCTTGGAAAATGTGGCTTTACAAAAAGTAATCCATTTGCTAAAGAGGGTCAGTTTTGGCCAAACTTTTAAGTCAATTTTAGCATTTGGGGCTTTTTTAACTTAAGGGAGAATTTTCCATCATCAAAATGTCATTATGTTCTGCTTGATGCTTTCTCTAGGAAAGCTGGTATTCACAATCCAGATTCAAATCAAAACATGAAATCTTTTGAGTGGCTCAACTCCCAAATAATTTTTTTTTTTTTTAAATTATCAGTCTTGGATGCTTTTAAACTGATTTGAGGTAAGAGAAGAAGTAAGTGACTGGAAAACTGTTGCAGAGCAGCAGAACTGCTTTCTGTCCTGGCTCCCTGCATCAGCTGCTGGCCACTGAATCTGAAAGACCTGTCAGCAGGGCTGGATGAGCTCACCTGTGCTCCAGGTGCTGTGCCAGGGACTGATACCATCTCCCCATTAGGCTTATCATCCCAACCCATTCTTCAGTACTCCGTCTTGCCCGCTGAAGGCTCTCACCACACCAAGTGTTCTCGGGGAAGGAGCTCCCAACAGGGAAGGGCCAGTGTGACGGGCAGAGGGGCAGGGCAGGAATGCACATGGCTGTCACCAGGCAGGGAAAAGCCACCAGGGTGCCCAAAATTCAGTCTGAGGAGGCTGTGGCTGGCCTAAGCCATTCCACCCGGTCAGACTAAACTTGTGCAAGGAGGTGAGCGAAGTGGACAACAAACTTGACCTGTCCTTGGGGCTGATTCCTAGTCTCGCTGTCGATGCTCACTTCCTTTTTTTGTCACGTTTTCTTTTAGATTCCCGCAGAAGGACAACATCCCAAGGAACAAATGTCAGCTTTCAGCATACGGAAGCAGTCTCCTAATCAAAGCGGTAATACTGAGTCTCCTCCGTTTCCTGCTCCAGGGGCGCTTGGAGGCTGAGGCGCGGCCTCTCCCCGGCCGGGCCTCGCCATGCCCCGGCACAGCTCCCTCACGGGGCAGTGGCGGGAGGGCGATTAGGGCCGCTGTGACCCCTTCAGATGCCCAGCTATTGGTGCTGTGCACAAGCTGGCTGGCAGGGATCCAGGCCACAACACCCCGCTGGGCAGCGCAGTGTGGTGGGGTGGGCGAGCCAGAAGGCGCGGGGCAAGGTGGCGTGGTTGTCGTGGAAAACCCACAGGAGCGAGGTGGCTGCGAGGGAACTGGGAAGACCCACTGGTCTGAGCACCATCTCTTTGACACGCACAGAGAAAATGAGGAGAAACTGAGGAAAAGTAGAACAGGGGAAGGGGAGAGAAAAGCTGGTTAATCATTGTCTGATAGGATTCTTTGCTTCTCTTGAGGATAAAACTCAAGAAGAGCTGGAATTTGCTTTCTATGCAGAGAAATGACCAGAGGCAAACTAGAAACATGATGAAATTTTCCATTTCCCTGAACGTCAGAAATATTTCTATAGACTGAAAGGTTTTGAGATGCATGAGGACCTGGTTTGGGCGGAATGTTCCAGGCTTAAGTGCACCAAAATTGGTGTAGCCACAGCAGGGATCTGCTTGGCTCTACTGTATTGAGGACATATATTTTTATTGTCAAATTGAGACAGGGATGAGGGGCATCTGCCTGTGCTTATGTGACCTAATCTGTTGTATCAGATTGATGTTTAATTTTTTATCTGAAGCTTGGGAGAAAATTCATCAGACCAGAAATGAGTATTTTTCTGGAAGCCCAGGGCCTCAATCATTAGCAGATTTCTTGCAGTGTTTCTTGACATGAAAACAATATATATTCCTTGTCTACCACTTTTATACGAGGTTTCATGAAAACTTCTCTGCACTTAGCCATTTAAGAAGCCACGATTTCTCAGAAATCCAAGTGATTTTTGGTAGGTGATTTCAGTTTCCCTTAAGTACTATTGGTAAAAAAGACAATATGGCACATGTACTGTTAATTTTAATAGTTGGATATATACCAAGTACTTCTTGATTATGCTTATGTATGTATAAATGCTTGTGTGATGTTCATGTTATCGAAGAATTTTTCTTCAAGATTCAGAGGAGGTTATGGCTGATAGTAGAGCAGAGATTAAAATGTATTGCAGACAGTTGAAAGCATCTTTGGCTAAAACTATTAGGATGAAAAAATGCTGGAATAATTTCCACTCCTTAAGCTACCATCAACTATCCTTGCTGCAAAGAAGTTTTTTCTCTGGCATGCATAAACTTGAGCTCACATTTTTCCTACTTCTGAAAAATTAACTTTTCCTTTTTTCTATTTTTTATTTTCCCTACGCAAATGATTGTACCAAATTTAAAATACTTAAATATATATGAGAAATGAGGAAAGACACACATTTTTAGAGCAAATGCACTTTATGTAGTCTTGTTTACTATTTAAAACTATCTCCATTCTTGATAGTGACTATAAGACAAAATTATTGTTTAAAGTGGTGAAGGTTTAGTTTCAGTTTGCAAGAGGTGTTTATTTTAATAGATATTCTAATGAACCACTGGAGCTATTCAGACAAGCTTGGGATGCCTTTATTTTTTCAAAGTATTGAAAGTCAGATTTTTATAAATCTTTTTAAGAGAAAAACGAACTCAATAGGCAGTGAACAAGCTGATGCAGAATTCACGCGGTGAGGATATATTAGTTTTAATCTACTGTGATTGTCAGCTTGTTCTTGCAAACAGCATTTTTCATGTCCCTGGTCATTTGTCAAATGGCTTGGTCTATGCTGCTTAAAAAGAAGAAAGCCAAACCTGGGCATCAAGGCCAAGAGATGGAAGCACACATCTGTGCTGTCACAGCCATGGCTTCTAAAACACCTGCCACTTCTCTAGCACCTCAGTCTTGGAGAGAGCAAGTCCAACACAGAACCAGAGAACATTTGCAAACATCAGTGATGAGTCCAAACCTTTCATTCCTTCTCTTTCACTTGGCAGTATGGACATATCTACAGGGAATTGAAACAGGCCCAGTTTGAATTCTAGAGATATATATATACATTTTCAGATTGAATTTCTATGTCAGTGTCTACTTTTACAAGAAAAGTGTATTTAAAAATTCACTCTTGGCCATTGTCCCTTAAGATAAATGTTTTGGTTCTTTATTACGATTTGGTCTTCCACTCACTGTAGCTATTTGTCACTTTTTAATGTTATCACTATGGCTGAAGTTCTTGTATTAAAAGCAAGAAATACATTTTCTTATAAATCAGAGCAGAATGCCAAAACACGGCTCTGACAAATGACATATTACTGACTGCATGTGTTTTCTGTGTAGCATGTTCTTTCTACACACAATATTTACAGTCTAATTACTGAATACCAGATAGTGATGTCTCCTGAAATTTGAAAATCCTTTTTCATGAATGCTCAGAGAGTAAGGAATTAATGGAGAAAACCATTAGGGGTTCTTTAGAGGAAAACTCAAGATCCTCTGTATTTTTCATAATTTTTTTTTATTAACTGGTTGTATTAACAAAAATTTTGCATATTTAGTTTTTCACCTCTTCTCTGGAAAAATTTGGGGCAAATATAGCAATTAAAAAGATGGAATTTCTATTCGGTCTGAATTTCTATCTTTTCATTTTAATAGGCCATGTTAAAATATCACATCAACATTTCCTCTCACCTCAGACAGGCTGATGATATGAAACTTAGGTGAACTGAGAATACTGAACAATAGTCATTGCATATTTTTGCTTGCAAAAAGGGCCAAAATCCTCATTAAAAAAACCAAAGGAGATAAACATCAGCTTTCTAATACAGAGAAGAATCCATATTCTCCCAAATCAAGTGAATATCATATTGTTACTTTCCCAATACACTAAATATCAGCCTTGTTGGACAAAGATATTTTAGAGTGTTTTCAAAAGTAAGTAAGGCTTCCATGTTGGTTCAGCATGTCAGTCTGTCTCTCCCAACAACCTTTGAAACCAACACCAATTTTAGTTAAATTTGATGTAAATGTATACAGATTATATTTGATCTTAAAGGTATTGCTTTTACTAAAGTTCAGTAAAACCAAGTAACTGACTAGAAAAGAAACTCTGTTCATTCAGCCTTTCAGGAAAAAGCTTCAGAGGGAGTCTGACTCTTTGAGAAAAATGAAAATCCACATATTTTAGGCTGGATGTAGTTGAAGGGCCATGTGGTCAACTCATGATTAGCCTTTGTTCCAAATTTGCATCCTGTCACACACCTGCAAACACGAAACCCACAGACAACACCCCAGGATTCATTAGTTTGACTTTCCTGGGATTACTGTGGTATGCAAATTTCATAATTCCTTTATCAGATCTGTGAAATGTGTTTACATTAGAAATAGGCGAAGCAGTTTCATATTAAGGGTGAAACTGAATTTAGTTTGCTAAGCTGGGCTTCTTCAAGGTTGAAGCCACAAACTTTTCAATGAAGCAATCTGCACTACACAGGTGTGATAACTGAAAATTCAATCTGTATTAAACTTTCATGTATTTCAACTGATGTAATAGTACTTTAGGTTTCCAAAGTTTTTCTACATGTTCATTTCCAAGATGTGTTTCTCTGCATTTGCAGATAAGAAGAGCCCCTCTGTTGCAATTAAAAGCAGACAACAGGCTACTCATGATATTAATAAACGACGGACCCTTTTGCAAGATAACAGCTGGATAAAGAAGAGGCCTGAGGAGGAAAGGTAAGAAAAATATGAAATGCATTTCTTCCATATTTAGTTCAGTATGCCATGTACCTTTGCATGGAGTGTCTACTTTTACAGGGATGGTATCAACCAGAATTAGGGGAATTCAATGAAATAACTGTCATTTATTTATCTTGATGAGGTATTTATTGCCTTTTGGCAGTATTAGTTTGCTGAATGTTCACTGACTGTTTTTCATTTTGAGTGAGGAGCATTTGATGAGGTTCTGCTCTACAAGTAAAATCCCACATTTCACATGTCTAGGTTGCAAGACCATGATCTGACTTTTTATAAGCAAGAAGATTAAAACACTGGCAAGTTCTTTTAAGGAGCTTAAGTCAGAAACAGTTTAAATTTACTCTGATGTAAACTAGGCCTTAAACTACAGCAGAAACAATGCCTTGAGACTATGATATCATTATCTGGTCCATGAACAGCTTGTAGGAACAGATAATTCTACTCCAAAATGTCTGGAGTCTTCTACTGCAGAGTTCTGCAGCTGGTGCAATTACAGTGGTAGTGTACAGCTGTGAAATATGATTGAAGACAGAAATCTTTTGCCAAAAAAAAGTTATCTATTTTTAATACTCATTGTTTTTCTTTTGCTTGAAGTGCTGATGAAAACTATGGGAGGGCCGTACTTAACCAATACAAATCCCAAGACAGCCTACACAGGTATGGTAGAGTATCTGAACACCTTTCTAATTATATTACCAAAGAAAACTGAGTATCCTTTTACTATATCCTGTATATAGCAAGAGCTTGCTTTGTTCAATTTTAGTCTATACATATTTTCACTGTAAATCTGACTCCAGTGTCAATAACTGATCACTGCAGTGGATCAAGGGTTGGATCTGTTGACACCTGGATGGTCCAAAACCCTGTGTGATACCTTAATCTGAGACATAGATACTGTTTTATTAATGATGAGTTGTTTAATAAAATCAGTGACCAATGGCATTTCTAAATTTTTTTATTACAGCAGTAGCACAAATGAAAAGGAAGATCAGAAAGCTGTACTTGGACGATACAGATCTGATACCACCTTGGACAGGTGGGGTCTTTCTTCTGGGTGTATTGTATGTTTTGATTGTCATAACTGTGGGAGGTCTTAAAATGAAAGCATGAATTAAGTCAGTGCTTTTTAAAAGTTTTCATATTTATTAAGCATTTAAGTAAAAGACTTTGAATGATTTTTGCACGAATTTTCAATGAGACAAATGATAACGTGATTTGAGAAAAGATTCTTTTGATATCTTCTTCTTTTTTTGTACCTGTTTCTGTGTATTCTTGTCCTCATAAATGCAAGTATCTTTCCACAGACGATAACCACTCCTTCCCAATTTCCTTCTTTTCAAACTCTAAACCAACATCATATCTCCACTAGCCAAGCAAAACATGTCTAAACCCATGGTTCTTTGCAAATACTATGATCAGTACCAATATCAGAGTCATGCTTGTCATACAGGTGCTTCATTTGAACGTTCTGTTCAACGTTGACCTCTGCTGGGTTAAGACATGACCATGCTTGAGTTTGCAGATTCTTTCTGTGTTTTGTCTTCAAAATCCAACCACCATTAACATCTGGTATCCAGAACATGCTGAGGCTATGAGAACCAGCACTTAAATGCACACTGTGGGAAAAGTGCACTTTGTTTAGTTGGGTTTCAGCACTGTGTTATTTTATTTCATGATCCTTACTTCTCTTCTTAGAAACAATGCAAGATTGTTACATAAAATTTACCTTCTCCACAGGAGTTTGAAAAAGAATAGTCTAGAAATCTGTGCGGTATCATCACTCTGCCTGTTCTTCTACAGCCCAGTGAATCTTGCTGCATTGGTTCACTCACCATGAGGAAGACATTCTATAACTTCAATTTACCTGTTGCTCTTCTCTGTATCTTTTCTATTTCCATATTAGTCCTTTTTGATCTGGGAATCCAAATCTCCATGTAGATATATAAAATGGGTGCATATCTTGTATGTACACAGAAGAGTAATAACAATGATTTCTATTTTATCTGCAGTTCCTCCCCTTCATAACATTGAGTTTGCTATTTTGAGTGCTGCTGAAAATTGAGTTTTAGTTTTCACAACATTATCTATATAATTCCAAGATTTCCTTCCTGAGTGATAAGAGCTGGTTCAGAGATCAATTGTTTCTCTTGGCAGGCATTACTTTGCATCTAAGAAAAGTGAATGTCATCTGTCATTTTAGAAATCTGACATGTTAGCAGATGACTTCTGAAAAGCTTTGCCAGTTGTCATTTGTTTTGACTACCATGAAGTAATGACATTGGCAAGCAACATCATCCCACTCTCCTTTTTTCTAGATAATTCATGAACACATGGAAGAACACGGGTTTTGTACAGATCTCTCCTTCCACTCTGGAAACTTGCCATTTATTTCAAACCTTTGTTTCCTACATTTTAAGCAGTTATTTCTTATTACCCACAGGAGTTCTGTTTACTTAAGAGCACTCAAAACAGACTTCTATGAAGCTTTTTTGAAATTCAGGTAGCATCTATAACATATGTCACATTTATTCACATGGCCACTCACTTCAAAACAATTTTTAAAGCTTGATTTTCATGCCTCAAACCCTGATTACTAATTTAGAAGTCATAGGACAACTCCAGTTTCTACAAGGGTCACTGAGGAGCAGTGTCCTTTTGTACTCTATATCTTTTTGGTTTATGCTGAGATATTAAAGTATCGGAGTTATTTGAGGTTGTAAGCTGATTATGTTCATGTTTTCATATACACAAATATCAAACATAAAGGGTTCTTAATATGCAACTGATGACAAAGTATACCAAAAAAGAATTTAGGTGTAAATAAGAATTGTTCTAAGTGGAGAACATCCTTCCCAGAGGTAGCAGAAGTAATATTAGGAACTAACTAACTATTTGACAAAAGATGGGAGGAATCTTAGAAGTCAGGTAGTGATGAAAATCATGTTGCTATTTTTCCATGTACTAAATGATCCTAAGTCCAGAACAGCTTCCAGAAACACTAAATCCTAACTGCATCTATAGCAATTAGATCTGGATAGATGAGACAGAAGCAAATTACATACTTTCATTGTTTGCTTTATTAATAATCTAATACTTTGGAATGATAGAAATTACTAGAAAAGGATCAGAGAGCAAACTAGAAACCATTGCAGTGTGTGGTATGAATCTGCTTTCCACATCTTGAACATTGCATGCATCATTTCACTGATGTTAAGAAACTACAACAGAACCAGGAAAAAAAATTAAAAAGGAAGGTGAGAAAGGATGGAATAGCTCTCATATGTAAAATGTCTGAAAAGACAAAAAGTCTTCAGCTTGGAAAAGAATAATATAGGGAAACTGAGTAATGAAAGAATATTTTCTCTTTGTTGCACTCTAAGAATGAGGAGATACTCTATAAATCTTTGGGTAATGAATTAAGAAAAAAAAAGAAACAGAGAAGGAGAGGGAGGAAGGAAGGAAAGGAATAAAACAGATGGTGAAAATAAAAGCTTTGCAGAGTTTCCTATTTTTCATGGTAGGAAACTGTGCAAAACCAAAATGTCCTGCTTTCCGTCAGATGAATCTGAATAGTTCATAAAGACACAAAATTCTCATGAGGCCTTTTTAATGAACGCCTCATTAAAAATATCGAAAGAAAATTGAGTGAGGGGGAGAAAGAAAGAAAATGAAAAGAACATTTATTTTTCCTTTAATGCATATATTAATTGCAGGAGTCACCACAACAGGATACTGTGGAGGCCAGAAATTTAAATTGGTTCAGATAAACATTATATGTATAAATGGACCATTGATCCAGGGGTGTCTGTTGGAGACAGCATTGTGAGTGTGAACAGAGGATATTCTTTGACTCCTTATCAGAAGCTGAAAAGTTATGTCAGGAGAAGTTAACATACTTACCTTTCTTTCATTTTTTTTTTAAAGCTTCTGCTACGTTGGGCAGTAATGGAGTAGGATGCCAGATAGAACCTTTAAGGCTTTAAAATAAGAAAATACCAAACTACGTAAAGCATTGTGCCGGAATTTCAAAAATAAGCGATGAAATATGAAAGAAATGCTGGTTCCCTGGCGAGTGGGGAATGAGAAGGAATGCTCGGGTTTGCATCCGCAGGAATGCCAGCAGGGTTAGTGAGACCTCTAGTGACCTTCCCAGCAACTGTAGCTGCTGTCACAGTCACAAGCTGCCCTGACAGGAGAGGGTTCTTTGCAAAATTACTTTTAAGATTTGCAAAAGACACAGAGCACACGCCGGTGCAGATTGTGTCCCAGAACTCCCTGGAAGGCTTTTCATTAAATACAACAATATTCTGTGCTGCTCAAAGGCAGGATAAAAAGTATTTTATATGTAACATCAGATTATAGTTCTAGGATTAATTTTTTTGCATCTATAGCTTCAGTTTATAGATGGGAATAGATAATTAAAATTAAAAAATTATATATAAGTTTTAGCTCAAGATGTGTTTCAGCTGATTTAATCAAATATTTAAGATAACCCTCTCAACTTAGTGTTTGTCCTCTATTTCAATGTATATCCCTCTACATTTAAGCCTTTCAGTGTCCTGTCCTTACTAAAGAATATTCCCTATATAGGAAGGAAGCTGGAATAAAATAAGAACCTAATCTGCTTCAGCTATGATAGCTACATGGTGTTTTCTGTGAAAATTTCGAAGGGTTTTAGGCAACGACTGTAGAATTCATAGAGGGCTTGAAAAATCACGTGGTAGTTTCTTCATGTAAATTTCATGGCTTAATGAAATAAATTCAAACACAAATAATCAAACTGCGTTGATAGAAGTTATTCTTGTAGGTCAATGCCAGGGATTTTGCACCAGATTATGTTCACATCATGTTGTTCTATGAAATCTGTAAATAAAACAAGACTGTTGCATCTCTCTAGGAATGGTGAGGCAGAGGAAAAGGCAATAGTTCTGTGTGTACTGCTTGGCTGAACATTGCTTTCCTCCTGCTGCCTGGTATTCTGACCTTATTCAAAGGACTTGTAATAAACTAACTGTTAGCAAAAGTGAGGTTTAATACATTGTTATTGTTCAAACATCATCTTTGAACTCTTTTTCAGTGAGCTACTTAGAGTCTTCAGAAAATAATGCACCAAATTAATATCATTTCAGGTTCTGTTCTCTACCTTTTGTGATACCGGGATATTTTCAATAGGTACACAGGGCAAAATGACACTCCATCTTATGATTTTATTGAAAATGGATTTTAAATAATTTTAGAGTGTGTATTATAAATAATTTTTGTGTTTCTGACAGAATTCCAGCTGGAAGTGATACCGATAAAATAAATAAGTCCCCAACTCTGAACCATAAGCAAAACAACAGGTATGAATTTCAGAAACATTATCATCTAAGTATTATGTATTATAATTTAACATGTATCATTTATCATGCATTATCATCTAAGTGTTATATATTATCATAACTTTAGAATTAATATACATACTCAGATTATATAGAGAAATTATTTGTTTGGCATATGGCCTAGTGTAGGCTTCATTTGACCCCCTGATCTCTGGAATGTAGGCATCTATATCTAGATTATCATGGACTCTTTTTTTGAAGAGAAAAAAAAAATTCTTTAAAATAAGAGGAATTTTCCTTAAAGAAGCCTATTTCTCCACACAGATTAAAAGGGAGACCATCTTAGATTACACATTTACTCAGCATAATGACTATTTAATAATTACAGTATTTTAAATACCAAAAAAGAGAGAGAATAAGAGTATCTTGAAAAATGTAGGTATGTTCTAGAGCTCTAGATTTCTCTGTATAAAATCTACCAAATCCCATACATAATTCTGAGGAAGGATAGTGAAAAAATTCTATTTAATGCTTTCAGTGGAAAATGCCAATTGTATATTGCCAGTAGAAAACTTGAGTACCAAACATAAAAACCAGTTTTTTGATAGGCTAGCTGATTTTTCCAGTGGAAGCCTTTTCTTTTGTCAGAAGGCCAGTCTTTTATTTAAAACAGTTTTAATTTAAAATATGTTAGCACATTGTTGATGCATTATTTTAAAAGTTGCTATGATTCAGAGGTGGCCAATTTATGTATGTAATCTAATTCCACAACACTGAAAAATTATTTTCTAAAAAACTTACACCTATTCCTGACTGATATTTTCATTTAAGAAAGGAAAGTCAGAAGAGCTCAGTCACCGTACTTGTAAATGCAAAGGGACAAATGCATCACTTTGTGCCTTCATCAATGTCAGTAGAGTTCTGTCAGTAATAAAGTACACAGAACATAGTTTCTAGAGAGCACAGCAATTAAAAGTCATCTTGTGAAGAGTTGAGATATTACTCTGAAGAGCAAATCAGTATCTCTGGCATTTAAAGTTCAACTGAGGTCACTCTTTCAAATTATAATTTTGCACCATTATGTTGTAAATCATGGTGATGATAGCACATGAAGCATCAAATAAATTGGATTTTATGGGTCTTTTTCTGAAGATGGTTTTTTAACAGACCAGCAATTAATTCTGAAGTGGGACTTAAGAGAGACTTAAATTGTATATATTTTTTCCTACCAGAAAGCAAAATGATTTGTAAAGAACTATTCTTCAATCACTATTATTATGAATTGCCAATTACTATTATTAAGAATTGCAGAGGATAAGACAATAACTTTTGATAAATTTTATGAGAAATCACTGGCTCGGATTTTGTATAGGATAGTTTTACAAATATATCATAACATAAAGGATTTTATTTGAACAAGAAACATAAAATTTAAAGTGTGAAAAAGAAAGATATTATTATTACAGTGTTTGGAGACTAAAGTGTAGGTACAGAAGTCAAGATTTTAAGAAGTCAGAAATTACTTTGGATTTCAAGTAAAAATGCAGCTAAGCATCAGAACCCCTTAAAATCTCCCACATCTTGGGTCCTTTGAGGTATATAAACATAGTTATAGCACTTACCATACATATTTGTATCATTCTGATAGCAGAAATATGATTTTTTAAAATAATTTAAAATGATACTCTTGCTGAAGATTAACTCACTAAGTATATTTCCTTAACAGACAATCTTGGACTCCTAATGCAGCATCTACAAACACTGCAGTCACTTCTCCAATCAAGAAAAAAAGGTATTCATTACCACCACTGCTTGGTTGTCAGAGTGCATATAGCACTGTATTAAGCCTCAGTAATGTATCACAATTACATAAAAAAATTACTAACTTCCTCCTCCAGCATACTCAAACTCCTCAGCAAACTTCAAGAATTAAACTTTTACATCCTCTGTCTTTTTCCATGGGATGTATAAGGTTTGTCTCTGTAGAGCCAGTTTTGTGAGCCTGGTGGACATGGCACAATGGGCGCTAAGTCTTGGCTGCAGCCCCTAACTCAGCTGGTGTACTCATTTTCAGTGTCCAGATTTAAAGCATTGTAGCTCACTGTAATTGTGAAATCTCTGATGCCAAACTTGACCCTGTGCTGTTGCAGTGCATATGAATCACACAGTTTTCTGAGTGATACACAGCTACCTTTAAAAATCTGGATTTCAGATAGCATTATCTGGGCAAGAATAAAAACAGGATGTAAAACTAATGACATTTTTAATGTAAAATGTAATGCTGGTGATAGCCATACTTTTCTGCATCCTTTCCAGCTGCAAATTCTGTTCATTTGTGATTTTTTATTTCATATTTCATACATAAAAAATGTGATCAGTAGAATGATGAATGTAGGAATTAAAATGTCATCGTATTTCTATTAACAAACCTGTTTGTTTGGTGGAAGTTTATGGTGTTTTCAATTCAGGCTCTTGAAAGATATGGAAGGCTATCACTGAATTGCACTGCTTCTGGTGTAATTGTTTTTACCTCACAAACAATTGCTGAATTGATAGTTTTGAGGGTAAAAAAAAAAAAAACAAAAAAAAGAACTGAAAGTGCTTGTGCTATTATGTGACCTCTAATAGCCTGATTGTGTTTCTTGTGTTGATACTTGACACTTTTTTGTGTTTTTTATCTGGTTGTTCTTTCCATGAACGATCTATTTATTTGTACCATTCACATTTCAGAAAAGACCACCTAGAGTCACAGAACACATTTTTCACAATAAATAAAATTACAGTATTATTTCCTATTCCATTCAATTTTCTGTAAAAAAAAGGTCTAAAAAGTATCAACATGCAGTCTTTGAAAATACTGATAATTAAAGAAAAGTTCCAGGTATTTTTACATCTCTTCTATTCTAACATTCACAGTATGCTGTTCAGCCCCAGAGCACTAAACTAACACTGAAAAATTTATTTATTAAAATTTCCAGGCAATCTTGGATGCCTCCCGCAGTTTCAAGTAGTAAGACCCCGACAGAAACAGTGGAAAGCAAACGGTGCGTGTTAATGATCATTGGTTATTTCCTGACTCTTGGCTAGAGCTAATTTTGGGAGCAGGAAGCAGGGCAGCTCTTTGATGGACTGAGTTTGATGCATAAGATGCCATGCAAAGAGAAAGCACTCAGGCTGGGGCCTGAGTATATCAAGTGCCAGCAACATGAGGGTACATGAGTGCTCCCAAAATTTTCCTATCATGCTTGCATTCTTTCTTCATGGTTTCACTGTGGACTCTTCCAGTTAATTCTCCTCAAGGCAAATGTGCTGTAGAGAGACTGGCGATAAGGGCAGGGATCTGTTGGGGCCATTTGGGTTCACAGTCAGGGCCTAACTCTTGGCTCTTTTGGGTATCAGCGTGAACAAAACCTCCAAATCTACTAAGTCCCCTGTCAGCAAAGTATCCAAGAAATAGTTTAGAACAAAAAATCAAACTAAAGGTACTTGCAGATGAATGTTTAATGTTTATTTCTGAAGTTGTGGTTCTTTTCTAGCAGAATAGAAAGAGAGCAGGGAACATTTCTTGTGCTCTTATCTAAAAGCAGAATATGGATGGTTTAAAATATTAATAAATAAACCTTCATGATATTCTTTGCTTATGTCCACTATTGGCTGCAGCATAGCCTTCTGCTTCTCTAGTTTTAATATGGGAAACTTCCAACATGAGCCCCATGTGCAGCACTGATGAAAATTAAATAAAACAGAAATGCATGGATACACTGTGATGTTAGGTATAAGCCTTGGTAGACTATTGCCCAGGGAGTTTATGGCATGCCTGGCACTGGAAAACTTAAAATCAAGTTTAGCAATTATTTTTAATATTATTCTGTGTTTACTACCCTCTATCTGTTTGGCCAAGATTCAAAAAGTCACTCTCCACCCAGCAGAAAGATGGCTCCTAGATGTTAAAGTTTATTTTTTTTGAAGTCTGTCCTTACTAGATGTTCTCAATGTGCCAGCTGAGAAGAATTTATCTGGCTTCATTTCAGTATCTTGTTTAGATCATGGTAATTTTGAAAGCATAGGATAATGCTCTATAGGGCATCCACCCAGCTTCCAATAACAAGCTGGAACTCCTGCATTCTTCTCAGCACTAATTTTCCAGTTACTCCTCCAGTCTCACAGTTCAGAGAAGACTGAAAACAGGCATATTCTTTCTGAAGCTTTCCTGACCCTTTCTGGATTCTCTAACAATACTGTCATCATGAACAGCCGGTAAAAAAATGATGAGCATTTTAATGATTGCTTGGTTTATCCTTTAAAAGTGCTTTGAAGGTGTGAAAGCTATTTCAAATTGTGAATATTACAGTAACTAAAAATAGTTATCAAAGGAAAGCCTTTTACTTGCCTGTGAGTTTCAGGAAATAAAGTGCCATGCACAGATGCTAATAAACAGTTTCTAAAGGTCACTCTCAGTCTTAAAGACTGAGGAAAGAGCTGTGTCAGATACGTCTTTTCGTCAAATTTGAGAATGGCTGACTGCTCTGCAATCCTCAGGAAGGGAGTCCAGCAATCATGGGTACGTGGATTTTCTTGGTCAGGGTTATTTATATACTTTTGTGATTTTGAGATGTGATTCTAGCCTTTTATACTTAAACATGATATAGAAACTTCCAGAGTTCTTTACCTCAGTTCCCAGCTGATTAAACACACTTTATAGAACACTTGAAAGAAACTGCAGTTGGAGCTATGGCTGTATATACAGTTGCTGTATATACAGCAGCTCACTGTATTTGAGTTTTATGGTTGTGGATTGTGTGCTGAAAGAAAACACTATTAATCAAAGTGATTAACTGGAGAATGCTAATTGAAGAATGACTGTCTTAGTGACATAAAGAATATGGTTTGAATTTAGTATTATGCTACTTGAGTTAAATATATATTCTACATTAAAAAAGAAAGAAAACTATTATCTTGGAAGGAAGGGAAAGTAAAAGTAATTGCTGTTGATTGATCTAAATCTTGCAAAGTGCTTCAATACTAGCATTTTGCTGCTTGGTTTCTGAAATGTTTACTCTTTTCTTTCTCTAGAACCACTTCAGAAAATTCAGAGGCTCCAACAACGTATGTCTTACTGTGCTTCTTAGTAGATTTAGAAATGTAACACACTCCTTTGCATAAACCTCGATTATTATTTTACCTTTATTTATAATACAAATACTGTATAATTTACCTGGGAGGGTTCCTCTGTAGTTGATGTTGCAGAAGTGCATGAAGAAGACTTCCTTCCCCGCAGAAATGCAACTATTTGCATATAGCTTAGAACATTTCATTGGATATTTACTCAGATTGAAAAAAACATTAAACTGCATAAAACATTAAGAACTGCTTTGCAATTTTAGTTCCACAGTCATATATGTTGCTAATGCAAATACTCTTTTATATTCAACTGATGCTCTAAAGTCAGTGAAAGAGAGAATGTGAGCTATGCGAAGAAAAAGAAACTATTAAATCAGGAAGCTCTGCACATGCAAAGGCTTGTAATAGAAGGCATTAACTTAAGAGGAATTGATGCAAAGTACTCTAAACTTGAGTGTCTGCAAAGGTTCCTCTAATTTTAAAAAATAAATTTATTTGATGAATTAATTAAATGTACATTTCACATAGTCTAAATTAAGAAAATATTACTTAACCAACCTGCAATTTCATGACTTATAATTAAGACAGCTATGCAACTTTCATGGTTTAGTTGCCATATTGATAGAAAAATTCTCTAAAGAAGCAGATAGCTCTCTTCAACTCTATCTGCCACCTTTTCCCCTTCCTTATAATTACTCATAATTTTATCATTCCTGTAGTGACCAATTTGATTGTTCACATAAATAAAGAAAAACAGTAAAGTGTAAATGTTTACGTATTTGGCTTTTAAAACATCAGAACCTTGGTAGTTAAATAAAAGTTTTATTTTTACTAAATAAGATTTACTTATTAGGTAGGAGAAAGGGTTTTTCAAGTTTTGTTACTACTAAAATAATTTTTGAACAGTAAAGAAACTCCACTTCATTACGATATCCATACTAGCAAAACAGCTAGTCTTAGGATATTAGCTTTTCAAAAGGCTCAGTGGATGTGGTAATCTAATGAACTAAAGCATTACTTTTTTTTTTAATATACATATAATTCTTTATAAGCATATCATATATATGTATATATAGGATATATATTTAAAGAAAAAAACAGAAAAAAGTTCTCAAAGACAATGCAAACTCATTGTAGTTACAGCTGAAAGAAATATAATATCTACAATGATAAACCATTTAAGTGATACAATATGTTTTCACGTCTTGTTGTGCCTTAAGTGTGTTTTCACCATTCCTGTTGCAGGGCTGCCCTTTCATCAGAACAGGTGATCCCTCAGAAATCAAAGTCTGATGTGGACGATCAAACTACAGCAAGGTAACATGAACAGTATAATCAAAACAATGTTTTGATAAGCAATGATTAATGTGGTATTAAGTACTCAATTTGTTTTATTTCTATATTCGATAGCTCATTTGGACATGGTGCGTGATTAATGCAGCGTTTATCCAGTCCTAACCATTGGCCTAGAAGCACAAGCTCTGAGTTCCCTCTCATTGACTTGCTAAATTATGTCAGATTTTTAATCTTTCAGTCTGTCCAGCCAGCATCTTAAAAAGAAGCATATAGGTAGCTGCTGCAAATGTTCGGAAACACAAAAATTGGAGTAGTATGGATTGCACAGTGTATTTTCTTTGCTCTTCAAGACATTGTGCGAGAGGTAGTAACTACGTTTTACTATGCATATGAAAACACCCCAACTTGTGCACTGTGGTGTTAGCATTTTGAATAGCGAAAACCCAACATATACCCTTTAGGGTGACAAAATTAGTATGTTTCAACAGATGGAGTTTTTTTTTTTGAGGGATGAGTTAGATGGCATATGTACTAATCTTTGAAAGTCTGCAGAATACCATAAAAATTGTAGGTGGAAAAGACATATAGACTTTTTTTTTTTTTTTTTTACATTTTTAAATTAAAGTTTCAACAAATTGTAAGGTTCTGTACTGATAGAGATGTTATATTTTTCAAAGCAATCAGCAATAACTGCCCCCTCCCTGGAAGTATTACAGGCCAGGCTGGATGGGGCTCTAAGCAACCTGGTCTAGTGGAAGATGCCCCTGCCCATGGAAAGGGGATTGGAACTGGATGATCTTTAAGGTCCTTTCCAACCCAAGGACATTCTATGATTCTATAAAAATGCAAAAGATTTTACTCTGTGACCTTGATCAGAGTAAAATGCTGGACTATGTAATTATAAAATGAATTAAATTAGAAACAGATTTCTAGATATGCACTGAGAATTACAATAGCTCATTTGCAGTTTTTAGGTGGAAATATTAAATGGTGCAGACATTAAAATTAATTTAAATTAGCTAATTTTATTTAATTTGATTCATAAAGTTCAGTTTTGTGAGGTCTGAAGCTACAATCTATACTATTTTGAATCCTGTTCCCCCCCCAAAGTCCTCAAAGTGTAAAACCAGTACAAAATGACTAAGAAAGCATTCAAAAAATATCTGATAGTGTAATCCCTACGAAAAGGAAAAAAAAAGCAATGTTTCACTGAAACATTTTCCTGTCAACAAATGTGGAGATCTTAGAGAATTAAATACGCCCAGTATTAACTAGGGAAGTCACAGCCATTCTTCACTGCTAAGGGCTTGTTAAGGTCTGACTTAATCCTCACCCTCAATCAGTTCACATTCATCATCCCCTGGTTGCTCTCATTACCATATCAAGCTCTGTATTCCAGTCCCTTCATTGGTGAAGAGCTGGAGGAATATTTTACTGGTCTACAAGTTTCTATGGCAACACTGCACTGCTATTTGTGTCAGTACATAAACTGTAAGTAGTCTGTAATCTTAGTGGGCAAAATTCAGCCCTCTTTACTGCTGCTATAATTCCTTTACATTTGGCTGGTGCTTCAGATGTCATCCATCTGCTGCTGATGGGTTAGCTTCACAAAACTACAGATTTTTGTTACATTTCTGCTAGCCAAAAATGCATTAATCAGCTCCCAGCAAAAGTTCCATTTTGCTATTAAAGAGGTCACATAAATACTACACTTTTGGCAAAAATGATTGTGTCACACAGGGTAAGTAAACAGTTACATGAAGAGTATATATAATATCAGTTTGTATTAGAATACTGTTTTAATTTACATCCTTTAGTTACCTATATTTTTACTTGGAATAGAAAGGTTTTCAGGTCATGCTTTTAAAGTCACATTTAATTGATTAATTGTCTCTCATTCAGGATTCTGATAGGGATGTTAAACGGATAAGGAATTCATTTCAGTATAAAATAAGTGGAAAATGGCAACTGGCTTTCTAAACTGTTCAGTCATACAAGGAAAATCTTTCAGAAGGGATTTACCTGAAAGGATGTCAGATACTCTCTTCTGGCTAAAATTGTAAAAAAAAAAGTGATTATTGCGTTGTTCTTAAGGACAACAGTTAGACCTGGCATCCATCTTAGAACATAGAGTGTGTGTGTATGTATATTCCTATCTCACATTGAAGGCATGGACATATGGACCCTTACCTGTTGGATATGATTAAGAGAATGGAATAGGTGTCTCATGATTAGCTAGGGCATCTATGGATACTCTAGGCAGCATAAGTAGGGTAGGACACAGAAAAAGTAAAGATAACTACTGTCCAATAACTGTGCATCTTTCAGAGCATAACGGGTCAAATCAGGTCTCTTGGTATCTCACAAATGCGGCAGCAGATGAGCACTACTCTGGATACGTACAGAGACACTTTTCTGATTTCCTCAATGGGCCTTTTATTCGTTGCTTATCAAGTCCTTTCTGTGCTTTTTTCCACATCAGTGAAGATGCAAGATTCTCTCTCTGCATTTTTCCATTCCATAATTGTAGTAACCATTAAATGCAGGTGTTTAAAAACTGGCATTTTGTGAAGAACAATGTTCTGTAGAAAATCACGTTAAACCACTTCAAACATTCTGAGAGTGTTTAACACAGTTTTAGTCAGTCTTTCATTAATGATTACAGTTAGGATACAAAAAAAATCTGTGTTTCTATAAAAAGGCTTTTATAATGGGGTTCACTTGTATTGAACTATACATCGTTACAGAAAGTAATGGTGTTTGGCACAGCAAGCCACATTTACCAGGGCATTTACAAAGTTATTACCACCAAAGGATGCAGAATAATCAAAAAGCTGTATGTCTATAAGTTCATAAACTGTAGAACTAATGAATTTATCTTTTATTTTTCATAGATATATCAGAATTAATTCATGTTGGACATACCTGAGGAAAAGCTTTTGAGGTGATAGTGACAGGGGCTATACAAGAGATTAGAGAGAGATCTCACTCAGCTCTTAAAGCATCTGTAGTGAGATTGTCTGCTACCAGGGAGAGACTATTAGTCTGTAGGGGCAAAACGTATATTGCAGAAACCCTTACATAAGGATGTCTTTTTGGTATGCCAGCTACAGAAGTTGTCTTGAAGAAAATATTTCAGCTGTATATTTGTAAGTACGTGGGTGAGACAGGCAATTTCTAGGCAACAGAAACAAGGACTAGAATAAATTTTTCTGGCATAATTAAGGGAATCCTATATTCTTGCTCCTGTACAAGTTTTACCCTAGTGTGCAGGATAACTTACTATTATTACTCCTGTCAGGTAGTAGAAAATTCAGACAATGCTGTAAATCTGTGTGTACTATGCTCCTTTTTAATGATATTCCTATTTGACCCAAGATGTGCTCCCAGTTCTCATTGCAATAGATTGTGAAAGAACAACAAACTAATTACCTGTGCTCAAACTAACTCTTGTAATAAGTACTCACATTGCTATGTCTATCAACACCTGGGAACTTTTAGAAGTGGAAAAAATATAAGATATAGGGGTTTTCTTCAGATTATTAAAAAAAAAAAAGTGAATAGTTATTGACTTGGAATTTTCCAAACCAATGGAATTAAAACCATGATGTCGGGTCTCCAAAATGAACATTTGTTGACAAGACCTTTCTTGTTCTAGAACTGCATAAAGCACAAAATTTAAAGAACTCGTAGGTGCATTTTGAGACATTGGCTAATTATGTTTTCTCACTAGATTGCCATCCCTGGAAGTGTTCAAGGCCAGGCTGGATGGAGCTCTGAGCAACCTGATCTAGTGAAAGGTGTCCCTGCCCATGGCATGGGGGTTGGAACTGGATGATCTTTTAGGTCCAACTCAAACCATTCTATGAGTCTGTAAGATACGCAATTCCAAAGAGCCACTAGAAATATTCAAAGGAATTATCTTAGGTTGGACTAAAGTTTAGATGGCCAAAATTTAAAGGCATAGCTCCTACATAAGTAATTCCTGTGTGACTTTTCCTTTGGGATGTCTTTTATTTGCTTTGACTTTTTAGCTAGACCTTCCAGAGACCTCTAAAATGTTCTGGAGGACACCTGTGTCCCTCAAAAGTTGTTGGAAGCAAGGATACTGAAACAGAACTCATATAAGCACACCCATAATTCACTAGCTTGCTTTTGCTACAATGACAATTGTTTCTTTATGGTAAAGTGAAGTGGTTTTACACTTTCTAAATTGTTTCTGATAGTACAAATCAATATAGTAATTTTTAATTTTCATTTTTTGCATTTCAGCGAAGGCTCTTCCAAGTGACAGGCTCCTTCTGTCTCTCAATTCTGATAGATTTGGCAGTCACTGTAATGCTGGTTTGCAGCTTTCCTGCATGTTGATACAAATGATTGACTGTTGCACAGCTTCTATGAAGAGATCCAAGCCCATTATTCCTAACTGAAACATTTATACAGTGTTTACAGGGTCACATGTATCCTTACAGAAAAACAGACTAAGTTGTCTTTTTCCAGTGATCTTTTGCAGTCTATCTCCTATAAAATGTTCTGATCAACAGCTTCTTCCTCTGTGTTTAACTCCAAGGTCCTTTGGGCTAAGCATTACACTGTTTTTGGCACATTATAAATTGGTTTTCACAGTTGACTGCAGTCCTCTTCTGTCCTCTCACCCTCAGCTGTTACTGATGAAAGGTCTGAGCAAGGGCTCCTGGCACAGATTAGTGAGCATAGCAATGTGGAAGGAAATGCACCCTGCTCCAGGATAAATGCCAATCTTCTCTCAAAAAATTCCTTTATTCATCCTCAGGTATACTTGACAAAACCTCATACAGGGACAGTAAAGCAGCCATAACAGCAGATCAAAATTTAGCTGGGCCCATGATGCTAAACTTTATCCAGTAAGATGCCTGACTTAATACACTCTAGAACAAGTGTTTTAGTCCAGAGTTGGAAGGCCCACTTGAGAATTGGTTTTTTTTGTCTTCTCCTGTGCTGACACGACTAGTTAAAAAATGTCCTTATTGTTTTAGCCAGACTTTCTTAGTGTGGTCTTTTCATATTCCATCATGTCAGAAGAATAAGCTGTTGATCAGAATGCTTTGTAAGTCAGCTGGGAGAGATCACTGAAGAAAGGACATCAGATGCAACTTGTTTGGTATCACATTTTAGAATATTATATATATCTTATTATATCATCTATTAGAATCTTGCCTTTTTCCCAACCTGGAAATGAAACTTGAGATAATTTTAGTAAGGAGGTAATATAAGAGTGGATCTTTATTTGAAGGCCTTCAGGGACAGTTATGGAAAGATGTCCACAAAAGCCCACTCCCCCCAGGGGTGAGTACATTTTTATAGGTTTTAGGAAATTAGCATAGTTAATAAAAAGCACCAATTAGGATGACAAATGGTGATGCAATTGCCCCCCAGGTCAAGCCCCTTCTCTGGAGTCGCCCCCTGGGCACTAGCTGTACTTTGTCCATGAAAATGTATCTCAAAGAGTTGTTCTCAGCCTTGGTTCCCAGGACGAACCAAGATGGTACTGGGGCCTTGTACCCCCTGGGGCTTGGAGCTCTGGAATTTGTTTCGTCTTTCTGCCTAGGGAAAGGCCATGGAAAAGTACTGGGAAAACTAGTTACTAATAAAATAGGCTACAAAGCTACAAATATATGTTCAAAGAATACAAAGAACATATAAAAGAAAAAAGACAAAAACCAAACGGCATCAAGAAATAAGGGAGTCATCTCGATAGTTTTTATAATTCTGCTCAGAGCTTTTAATCAGAAAACAGACGCAGATGTATTAAAAATTCTGTGCATGACTCCTTTAATAGAGCTGCCTCTGGATTGCTCATGATTATGTTAATGATGACAGAGTGACTAAATTCAAAACCTCACTGAGTATCCCTGGCTTTGACATCAAGTGCCCCAGAGATTCCAGCAGGTCTGAAATATGCATAGTCCTTTAGTTTTCTAGTCCATAAAATAATACTTACAATATTGGTGGTGGGGTATTATGTCAACTGTTGGTGTATCGGCAAAGATGGATGATGAAATTGTAGGAAACAAGGCAAGAATGCCTTCAAGAATTAGGGAACATTTGGAACTAGATAGAGGCTCAGGACTTTTACAGGTTAGGTCAGTATCACCGAATAACAGGGGAGTCGTGGGCTCATACTCCGCTGCCTGATCCTTGAGGTTCAAGAGCTTAGCTGGAGTCCAATTAAAATTTTGATTTTCACTCCCACCTGTCTAGGATTAATTTCAATTTCACCTCAGCATTAAGGACAGCCAGAAAAATGTGATCAAACATTTAAAAAAACGGTTTTTATTGATGCTTTCTTAATTGCCTTCAGAATTTGCAAATACAAATATTAGAAAGATTTTCATTGCTTTCACTAAAGAATAACATCACTAAAGCTTTTTTGTAGGTGTGATGCATGTTTCCTGCTTTCATGCCATTTGAAACTTTATCTGAATGTTTTCAAGATTTTAAAAAAAAAAAAAGAAGAAATCAGAAAGAACTATGAGATGAGCTTGAATGCGTGGATCAGATTCATTTGTGTTTTCCTTTTTGATGGTGATCTAATTTGGCACCAGTTACACCAGAATTTCAGAACTATTATCCACTGAAATAAGTGAGATTCACAAGCATAAATCACAGAGCAGAAGGGCTGAAAAGTGTTAGATATCTGTCTCAAGCTAACTGAGTCAGAAATCAAATACAGACTAAAAAGCAAAGGAAAATGTAGACAATTCAGTTTCTCTAACTTTTTGATACAGAGCATAAAAGGAAAAAAAAATCACACTTTGTGATTACATATTACATTAATTTTTCTACTTTTAAAGATTGCTTACTGAAAATGTCCAGAGATCTTTCACACATTAAATCAAGGAAAGCATGAGATATCTAACATTAATAGAATCAGGTAATGCAAAAGACACTTGTTCCATAACGAAGGAACATTTGCTGGTATTGATATAGGATCAGAGATATTAAGCTTTTGAAATGTAACTGATTTCTGTAGAGCGTGTCACATAAGCCTTATATAATTTCCCTTTCTATTTGTGTCTGAGAGGCACAGGGGTCCAAGATATGGCAGAATAGGAGTCCTTGGTTAAACTGAGCCATAAATTTTGCATGCAGCCTGCCTTGACAGCTTTTTTTAAACCTACTTTACTTATGTTCTTTGCTAGTCTTTTATTCTGCTGGACTGTGTTCATTAGTTGTCAGATTTCTAATCCTATTTTACACAAGCAGCTAGAGGCAAAATAGCAGAGAGCAGCAGCAAATTTCATGGCTAACAAGTCTATAGCAAGAGGCCCTCAGTGGCCCAGTTGCACATGGGTTTTTCTATCCTTCAGGGTGCGGCTTTCTTTGGATTCACAGTGCTATTTTGAGCATTTTTCTGCAAAGATGTTGAAGGCAGAATAGACTTTTTTATTTCAGGAGGAGGTCACTTAAAAACAGAAAAGTAAATGAATCGATAGAAATGTCTTCCATACTTTAACAATAATGACAAGCATACCTAGGTCTTAATCCAAATCTTAATGTTTCTATTTTATATTTATAATAAATTAATTTATTTTCTTCAGTACTTGAGATCCTTCTGTACAATATGTGATAAAAAATCTTCTGTACTGCCATTCCAAATATTTTTATGTAGAATACAAAAATACGTATTAGTTATCCTGAGTTAGGTGCTCCTAAAACCTTCCAGCTGTGTCCTGAGTCTTTATTAAAATATTTCATCCTATTGAATTTGTGAGCAAACTATATATTCTCCTCCTGGCAGGCTGTCTGACCTACCTCATTCTCATCCATTTCAAAAATACTTACCCTAGGCGGAATGTTCACAGGGATTTAATGGCTGTCTCAGAAAATACTATACTTGGAGGTGGCATCCTTTGGAAGGACCTATGAAAAATGTCAACATCTATTACAGGCCACCTACCATATTTGAAAGATAGTTCCCCTACTTTGTCTAAACTGCTTTGTATTGAAGTTTTATGCTGCTGTTTTTCATCATCATCTATGTTTTAAAAAGTTGTTGACAAATATAAGAAGTATGAATTCGATTTAGCAAGCTTCAGACACCAAAATAGTTTATTTTTTCAAGTGAAAATTATACTTGCAACTGGAAATCCTTCTCCACAGGAGCCTTTCACTGCATCTGATACTCTGATATTCAAGGAGCTTTATTAATGTATGAATATAGGTTAGTCTCTTTTCTACTTAAATATTTGTCATCTATTTTAGGAGTATTACAAAAGATGGAACTTATATTGCTGATTTTTAACACAGTAACAACTCTCAAATGAAACCTAACCTGAAATTCTGTTTAGGTTCTGTAGTGCAGATCTACTCTAATTTTTAATGTGAGGCTGGATTATGTTCTAATATCAACAGTGGTTGATAGCGCTGGGTGCTACTGCTAAAGTAAACGTAGCTTTGCTAACAAAGAGAGATTTTAAAAGACAGCAAGAGCATGCTCTGAGCACAATCAGATAAATTCTGAGTTATGCCCCATGTCCTGCAGCTTTTCCTACCCTACATTTTATCCTTTTATAAATAAAAGCTCTTTAACTTTAGTTGCTAATAACCTGAACTATGCTTGAACCAGTAGCTTGCAGTTGTGTATCCTATGACCTCTGCTTTGCACTAAGCCAGCCACCTCAAGGCAAAGAATTTGCAGGACGTCAGTCCTGGTTACTTGCTGCAGTCATGTCAAGATGTTTCATGAGGCTGAAAGTTTGAGAAGTGCAATACCAGTACAAGAAATTAATACCTTCCAAGGTTCTCTTTTACAGAACTTTTGTTTTACAGAAACCATAACGTGTAGCTGAACAGGTCAATCTGCTTTTATTTTTGTGCTGCAATCTGCAGCTGCAACTGTTTCTGTTCACTTACTAGGACTCTCCAGAGTTGGTGTTGTATGAATCAGGCTGTAGATGACAAGGAATGTACATGTAGCCTCACCTAGATGGCAAGTAAAATCTTCCTTGCAAGCCAGTCAGTGCACTGGGATACTCAAAGCACTGACAAGAACAAAATAATGTGAGAGGAACTAACAAAATGCTATCGGCTGCAAAGTCATGATGATTTAAAGATTACACACGAGAACTAACTCATCTATGCTTCAAGTTGCACCAAAGATTAATGTAGGCCAGTACATGCAATTCTGAAGGAATAAGTCTTAAATTATTGGAAATTTCTTTGCCCCATTATTTCCAAACAGGTAGTAGGCCAAGTTTGAACTATTTTAGGTAACTCCTCATCCTTTTTTTGAAAACGCTGTGCAAAGTGAACAGAGGAATTTAAGTTAAAGCAAATCTGAAGTTATGTGGGAAGAGTGTTAAAATACATGTGTAAGCTTAAAAAGAACATGTTCAGAGAGTGTTTAGCAGAATCTTTCCTGTTCATCTCAAAGGAGTTTCTTCCTCCCCTTTTGACAGAAAGCTGCTGCCTACAAGAACAAATATATAGGTGATATAACTTCTCAGTGTTCTAAAATAAATTTCTATAGCATTATTCATTCAATTATGTAGTATTTGATACAATAATACTGAGATATTTTGACATTTCTTACAAATATTAACACAGAAAGTTCTAGTATTTGGGCCTTGTTGTGGGAGCATATTTTATCTGCATTGTATTGGCATATTTTTATAGGAAGGTTTCTTCAATTAATGTATCTAATTCTGAAAAAAAGACTCACAGGAATTATTAAAAAATATGAAATTGAAAATCATACAGAAGTAAATAGAATATTTTACATCTACGCTATGAGTAAAAATTGTAAAAATTTCAAACATATCTGTATTACTGAGCTAAATCTCATTAAAAGGACATTGGGATTTGGTTCTGCAAATGCTTACACGCCTTTGACAATCCGACACAGGAGTGTACAGACACAGTGGCCTGCAGGGCACAGCTTTGCTACTGTCACAGCTTTTCCACTGCTCCATGCTGGGAAAGTCAGCAGAAGTCAGCAGAAAGACTACTGATAACTGTGCTGAGTAAACTGCATGTAATCCTGTGACTGCAGCCAGAATGAACAGGAGCCCCAAATCTGCTTTCTATGTTTTGGGTGAATATATGACACTGAGGCTGATGTATATGTCAGGTCACACAGCACATAAAGGTCATAATTGAGACAGCTGCAGTTTCAAAGCTTCAGTAGACTTAATAGAAGACTTGAAATTAATATGTAAAATACGTCTAAGAACAGAAAGGAATGGAGGATGCAAGAGACAAGAATAATATTGCATATTTTACTCAAGCTGGACACATGTACAGCTGGGTTTGATGGGTTTTTTAAAAATAAAAGTTGCAAAAATATGTTAAATAATTACCTGAGCTCTTATTTACACTTACAATAATTTTAGTGTTGCTACCTTCATGTAGTGAGGAAGTGATTTGCCATCCCAGTTCACCAAGGAAAGGATATTTTTGGAGAACTGCAAGGCCTCAGTTTCTGAAGGAATACTCAGAAAAGTGTGAAATCTGTGATAATATCAAGAGAATTTCCAAAAGTATATACGTTATTAGTGAAAGGTATGGAATTCTAGCTAAATGACAGTAGACTCCCCTTGCACTGAACTGTTTAATTCCTAAACAAATGGAGATCTTGATAATCTTATCAAAGGGAGCCCCAAATCTGACAAACATGACCAAGAAGAAACCTGAAAAGGCTACCTTTATCTTTCATGGAGATGTTGTTTCATGACAGAACAGGTCAGAAGGAAAAGTCAGTAAAGAAACATATAGAGCATTGTTGACTGCCAGGTTATAGAATAGGTCCTATAGGAGGTCATATCATCAACAGCATCATTCTTTCCCCAATGCTTTCTTTTGAGGAGTAAATTTATCCTATTTTTGTAGTGAGTTAATGTTACTAAGTGGTAGCTTTTTAGGTAAAGCTGCTGGAAAATTTCCAGTAGAGGAGTATGCATTTTGAAAATGCATTTTCACAAAAATGAAGGGTTTTATAGTAATGTTAACATCAGTGCAATTCTTTGAAGGGAAATAAAGGTACTCAAAGCCACACTCCATATTTTGCCTTGATACTACTAAAAGTTTCATTCAAAAAGTATAAAATACCTTAATTTACATTTCTAATAGTTCTATTACATTAATAAATGTTTAATATTAGTATACTGAAAAAGGGAAATTAATTAACCAACAAGACATAATTCAAGGGAGATTTTTTTTCCTTACATGTGATAGTAATGATAAATCACATTCTATCTCTTGTGTGGAAGTGCAAGAATCAGTGGATATAACCAGATCTCAGCATCCCTCAGTTTAAATATGACATTTCTTGTGAGAAGGGAGAATTTACTTGGGAAGGAGCTGGTCTAGATAGCCTACCAAATAGACACAAGGACTTTTTTTTTATTTAGACAGAAAGACTTAGTCCGTAATTACTTTTTACATAGGATATGATTCACACACATATCAGGAGTACTTGGTTGATAGTACTACCTGGTAAAGATTTTTCATTGTATCATAGCATGTTAGAGGTCAGGCACTCTTTGAAGTTGTCCACAATGCATGTTCAGCGGGAATTATCCTTTTTGACATAAGTACTAGGTATAACTTGTTGTTTCCAAAACATAATTCGGTCCTTTTATTCCAGGAAGAGTATGTTCTTAATGTGCTATACTAGTTTGAAAGCAAACCAGTGAGAGATTCCAAGTCAGAGGAAAATTAAAATAAAGGCAGAACATACTGGCTTAAACTGATAGTCAGGATACAACCTGACACCCTGTTGCTCAGGGTGGTGGTAGCAGTCCAATTAAATGGTGGCTGCAGTCCTATTGAAAGGATGNAAGCAGTGATCCTGTAGAAGGGTCTGGTCTTCCTCTGAAGGTCTGGTGGTGGTTATGTAGCTCTTGTCCTCTGGGAACTCAGTAGGTAAGGCTGCCCTGGTGTTCCAAACTTCAGATTATATCCCGGTAGGAATGCTTGGTTCCTCCCCCTGGGCGGAGCATCTCACAATAGGATGATGTAATTCTATGAGTCATGCTGGGAGCCCTTGATGGCCCATTAGCAGAAGATAGGCCCCGGAGGGAGTTATCAGGGATGAGTCATAGAAGAGATAAAGAACACTGCCCCAACTGTTTTAACAGCTTATGAAGATGGTGATAGAATACATACTTTGGTTACATCTTACGTTGTAACCTAAGACATGTGCATATGGTGGGCATATTGCTGGATCTATGAATACCTTTGAATTACTAAAATGATGGTCAACAGTTCAATTTTTTCTTTCATAAAGAATGTGTCAGTTATAAGTTTTTTTAAATGAGTATTTAATTGGACTAATTTACAGCTGGATATACTAATTGTGATTTGATCTGGATTTTGTTCTCTCTCTAAAGGAACCAAGACCTTGATAACCTCAGCAAAGCGAATCCAAGTTCTTTCACAAGTGGCAAGGAGTAAGTGTTCAGAGTTCCTCAGGCCCTACTTTTCTAAGGCAGTGAGTAGTTTGCAACTATGAGAATGTCAGAAAAGGTAATGTTGCTAGTCTGTAAAATGTTTATAGATGAATAAGTAGCATTCCTTACACAGAAACATGAATATAAAACTACGGATTAATTCACTGGCACATGCACTATTAGTTGAACATGTACTACCTGTGGCAAGCTTCCATATATGCCTTATATACTTCCACAATTAAACTATTACTGAAATATTTTGATATGGTTAGAGAAGAGGCAGTAAACAAAATATTGTAGAAGTCATGGATGGTAAGTGTTGCCCAGCAAGGTGTAACAAAGCATTTCAATCAGCAAGGGAAGTGATCTATAGAGAACAGCTTGAACTTTCTTTTTTGTGTGTGTCAGTTCAATGAGTTTCAAGCCAAGTTTCTGGAGCTCTGCAAGCAACCCTTCAGCACAGAGAAAGGGAGGAACAGGTTGGGTACTGTGCTAGTGAAAGCTGTGTAATATTTTTCCTACTGAGCACTGATATTCTACAGATAAATTTCAAGAACCATGTTCTAAACAGTAACAGCACATAAATGTTGCAAACCTGTGATCATCTATTTTACAGCAGACAATCTTACATATACGCCTACATATAGATATGCATTTAGCACTAAACTCTAAGTTGGGTATCTTTTTCTTAAAAAATGTTAATTCACAGAGAATTTATTAGGATAGAGTCCAAGGCTTTGAGACACTAATGATTTTTAGCAGTATCCAAAGTTTTAATCATATCACGGATTGAAGAGACCAAATTATGAGTTTCACAGAGCTAACTTGGCCTTTTCTTTTGCTCTCTACTTCTACCCAAAGAGAATAATGCAGTTTTTCTTACAGTAGTTACAGTGCTTTTCATAAGTCATTCCATTCTCTAATTCATTGAACCATTTTAAAATAGTAAAGAAAACAGAAGAAAACCTAGCCTCTAGTTTAACAGTATTTATGAAATCAAAGAAAATGTTTCTTCATGTGTAAAATATGTGAGTCTTTGGCTACTGACATTTTCAATATAAATACAGACATGATCAGTGCTTTAATTGTTAACCATGATGACACACAGAGTTAATTTCTTGTCATTCCAGAAGCAACATTTTGGACATTTGGCCATATATTTAGGTGTTATCTTCAGAAGCTGAAGTTTCTTAGATTAAATAAAAATTATTTTTTGCAAATAAATGATGCAAACATGGATTAAGCTGCTTGGAATCTGTAAATTAATTCTAAATTGTTTGAAAGTTCAGGTTTCTTCTTCACTGTCCTCACTAGCAAAGAACAATCTTAAACTATGGCATTAATACAATTTAAAAAGCATTTTTATTTTCTTCGATGTACTAGATAATAATTTTATAAATAAATAAATTGTACAGAACTTTACCTTGCTAGGGGAAAATTACAAACATATTTTCTTCAATAACATAAGTGTTTGCAAACTTTGAACATAAAATTAACTAACAATTTACTTTGTTTCTTTTAAATGTGTGCATAAATATGTTTCTTTCTTTTATGACACTTTATCTCTTCCTAGATAGGGGGAGTATCTTAACGGTTCTATTTGTTTTTTTTCAGAGGAAAAGACCTTTCAGATTTTACTGAAAAATATACTGCTGATCAGAAAAATAAGAGGCAAGCCTGTCATAATCTGTCCCTTATAAACTTATAAAATATTTATGTTTGATTGGATATTGGTATTAATAGGTTCTGTTCAGTAAAAATAATTATATTTTTATTTGTTTTCAAATGAGAATGACAGTGACCTTTTTTCAAACTTAAAAAATTTGTCAATGGCTAATATTTATTCTAATAGAGCATTTAATATACAGTATTAATGTAAAATTATATTCTATATACCTGACATATGTTAATACATGAAATTTATTATATTAAATCAGCTTTTTCACAGCCATTATTGATGAGTCACTGGTATAAACGTGGCCACATAGATGTAGAGATTGTATACAACCCTAGATAACAGCAGTTGGAAGAGAGATTTGGGCTGGATATGATAACAAAGCAAGGGACACACTTTGGTAGCCATTTCCATAGCTTATGGTACTGATTCCTGAACTGAATGAAAGTCTGTTATCAAGTTAAAATGACAGAGCCACAGTCAGTTTAGAAGATGTAGGCAGGACCTTCACCTGCAGCGTGGCACCATGATGTGACACAGTGGTCATAAGTTGAAACAAGACATTCTGACTGGCTGTATGGACAGCTGTCCATCAGTGGAGCAGCTTGCTTGGAGAGGTTGTGCCATCTCTCTCCTTGAAGGTTTTCAAGACCCAACTAGACAAATACTTGAGCAACCTGGTCTGACCTCAGTGCTGCCCCTGCTTTGAGCAGAAGGTCGGACCAGAGAGATCCTGAAGTCCTTGAATTCCAGCCTCAATTATCCTACAATACTACAATGGCCTTAACATTTTTGAGTCATTTGTAATTCTTTTGCAGTGTCACATTGGAGAGAAACTGAAAAATATTGAAGCCTGAACAGATAACTACTCATTGTAGTCAGGAATCTTACCTGGAAAATGCATACAGCTTTTTTCTTTTTCAACATAAATTATTCATTCCATTTAATATATTTAGATTAAATAAAATACTTCTATTAATTCTGAGGTCTTTCTCACTTTCAGAGATGAGGACCTTGGTGATCACACTGAAGTAAAGTCTGCTGATGACCAAAGTAAAAAGCGGTGAGAATCAATTCATAGTTCTCTCTAAAGTTTAATGATCAAATATCAAGACTTGTAGCTGTTTAGTAGTACCAGAAAATATGAATTCAGAAAAAGCAAACAGAATTTACCCAATATGAGTAAGATATCTGTATTATTTCTAAAAGGTGCCTGATTAACCAAATACAACAATAAAGCTGCATATATTTTCATAAGCAATGACTCAAACCTACAATCTCTCATGGAGAATGAAAATGACTAGTGACAAGATCCTCCTAAGTATTTTTGTGCTTATCTAATAAGCACAAAATATATTCTGTGAATTCAGCTGCTGGCATCTCAAACAAATATAGGTAAATGCATTCCTAGTATAAAAGCTCCACTACTACTAGGTTTCATTATTTACAAAAGCTAGGATCCATTTTGGTTGATTAAAGTGATGTTAGTAGTATGTTTTTAGGTACCAATCTGATGGTATCTTTTTTGAGTCTTCCATTTAGTTGTATATCCACATGAAGAGGAAGAACATAGCTATTTGTATACACAGGCAGTTCTGCTATTTTTTAGTAGAAAATATATTTATCCCAGCAGTTCCACTCAACAGTCTGACCAGGGAAGCATATACTGAGCATCTCCAGTGAATGAGTTTCTCTTTCAGTTCTGACAGGGGCCTGCCCCATCAGGAGTCGGGCACAAAGGAGGTGCTGCTTCTTGCAGCACGGCTCTGCATATAAAGCACAGCAAGCACTGAGCGAGGGTCGTGCAGCGGAGCCTCAGTCCTTGGCAAGCTCACTGAAATAATCAAGCTGCAGCCCACACATCCACACATCCATATCATGATCACGTTGTTCCAGAATATAACCTTTGGCAGAACCAAAGAAGAGCAGCCTTTGTCTGAGCTGCTTTGTAAAATCATCAAAAACATTATTAGCACTTATTCCTTAAATCCCATCATTTGTATGACAAGGTCTATTTTTATGTTTGTTTGCCTGCAATGTTTTGTGGCAGGCAAAACTGCAGGAGACAAGGTTTGTCTTGCTTGAATCATAGTCCTGCTTTTTGAAATGAGTCTATGTATCTGTTTAGTTGGTCATTTCTAATAAAAACATAACTGTAGTATATCCAAAAAAAGAAAATTTGGAACTAAAATATAGTAAGCCTAAGAATACAACATTATGGAATACTGACAAGAAAACGTGGAATGCATTCAACAGCTGAGACATTATCGCACAGTTGAAAACCCCAGCGGGCACTTTGAGGAAACTAGAGTTCAATTAAAGTTAGAGGAAGTTTCCAGTATGAATATACATGAATATATCAGCATAAACTGGACGACTTAAAATTATAGGTCAGTGACTGCATTATTTTTCACCAGCAACAATTTAACAAAAATAAGATAAATTTATTTTATCTGCTTTTTCTAGTCCAAGCTTCTGCATTCATGACTGTAAGTGTAAATTAAAACTGTGTAGCTGAAAATGATTTCTAAAAAGTATTTCTTTCCTTGTTGTGTGGATTCTTTTCTGTTTTAGGATAATTGAGAAAGCATATGAAAATCCACCAAGGGCTCCAAATAATCTCCCGGAAACAAACTACTCTAGTGACAGTGTAAGAAAGACCAGGTACTGTGGACAATGAATTGAATTCTGTAATGTCTAAAGTATCATTTCTTGAAAAAAATTCATAAAAAACTTTTTTATGCAAGGAACTTCTGGGATGCTTAGGAAGCTCTCATTGGTCTCTGGAATAGTCCCAGCCCCTTTCCAAATCTGCTTCCAGGATCCCAGGCACAGAAGGTCACAAATTCTAACTTTCGCGCACAGAGTGGGGAGCACAAGACACACCCTGTGTAGCTCTAGAGATGTGGCTGAAACATAGAATTTAGGAGAGCAGCTAAGCCAGAATTATTATGTAATCAATAGAGGAAAGGCATTTCCTGAATGCTCTTATTTCTTATGAACTTGTTTCTTTATGAGACTGTAAGGAAAATATTACACTCTTGACTTAAAGTGCCTTATTAACTTCCTAAACCTATATGGGATGAATCTGAACCCACGTATCATCAATGCAATCACTGACACTGTGGCATGGGATTCTGACTTTTTGACCAAGAACAAACTATTTTAAAAACCATTTCTCTTGCAATACTCATGTTTTAGCTGGATTCTGCCTCTACAAACCCACATATTGCAAATCTGAGTGAAAAATGTGATGTAGGGATATTTAACAGAACTAGATAGACACCAGGTCTATTGTTAACAGGAAATAATTGAAATAAATGTTATCTTGTTCTTCATGGTCAATTATTTTCATGAAATATGTCAACAAAAAGTATACGATATAGTTCCTGAATGAAAGACCTTTTTGGAGCAGGAAAACCTCTCTTCAGTATCAATCCACCCATTTATATGGATTAATTAAGTATTAATGTAGGAAGGATTGTTTAAAGACATAACCTATACATTGTATTGCTGTATAACAGTTGTGAAGTGCCTGAGTCAGGGCTGATGACTCAGCAGGGAGAGGAGAAATCTTCTATTGAGTCTTACTGACAGGGAAAGTAAAAGTCACAGTCTGGTACTTTATGGGAATTATGGTCAATGTCCCCATCCTTAACCTTATGCACATCTGATCCTTACTGTGGATATGAATGGGCACAGGATCTTTAATCCCTCATATTCTTACATTTGCTGTAGGAGGTTGGAGTACAGTTGAAATCTGTGTATTCTGAAAATTCTGCATGACCTTGAAGGACAAACCCATAAATGGCTGAAAATAAAAGCAAAGCCAAACAGCATACAATTTAAGATTAAAAATGAATATTGAACAGAAAAATTAATTAGCATTTTTCAGAATTTTGTGCACATACAGGCTCTGAATTGTAATATTTTGATTATTTTTGAAAGTTAAAATAGAGAACAGTAAGAGAGGAATGGCAGGGCAAAGAATGTGCTGCAATATGCAAAGTTACCTTACACTTGATAGAATTTTACCCTCTACCTGCAGCTCTAATCCCATTTTAATTCATGAAAACTTATTAAATGAATGATCTTTCTAGGTTATTCTTTCAGGTTTTATGCAATAGGTTCTACAGAGTATGAATTGTTGAGTAGTCTGCTGTGTGAACAAGTCACACCACAGCAATAAAGGAGTGACTGATACGAAGTGAAAGAAGGGGTGTGATCAGGTGCACAGTTCTCAGGCTACACTGGGACTCAGTTTTCACTTGGTGTCTCGTCAAGCCATCAGACTATGCATTTATTTAAATGTTCTGAGTTTCCTTACAATTTCAGTCAACAAGGTTAGAAACTGATGCTTTGGAAATATTTTTGCTGTAGCTTCAGCATTTTTTGTTTTATACACTCCAGTTGTGGGTTTTTTCCTAAACTGTGGTTATATATATATTTTTGTATATTTCAACCATAATATTCCAGTCAGTTAGTAAAATCCAAGGGATGCCCTTCTCTGTAGTAGGACACTCAAGGACAGTATTTTTCTCTATACAACTTCTTATAAGACAGTGTTACTTTCAGGCATGAAACATGTAAATCCCCATATTATATTGAGTGTGCAATGCCCGAGATTCTGCATTTAAATACAATGAGTTAAATGGAAGATTTGGGAAAAATAAGCTTAACAACAAAAAAAGAAGCACAGGCTCATAGTTTAAAGGAACAGAGAAATTATATTCCTACACCACTTTTCACTGTAGCAAGAAACTTTAGGCAATTGCACTACCAATTATTCCACCCTGTGACATGTGTTGTGCACATTCTTGGTCAAAAGAATTTGTCAGCCAGTGAAACCCTTCCAAAAGGTGATCATTTAGCTTTAGTTTGCATTCCTACTTAGTAAGCTTACTTTCATCTCCCCTGAAATGTAAAGGAGCACTGGGTGTTCATTTGAGGAGATACTTCCTCTGTGGTGAGGAAACCCAGATTTGTTACATTCTGATTAAATAACAAGTACGTTGTTATGTTCTGTGAAACAGAAACAAAACATTTACCATTTCAGCTTATCAGTAACTGTGCAATTTAAATACATTTCTGGTGTTGCACAGAAATCAAATAAGACATATGTACTTTACAAAATGCAGGTATGTAGAAAAGAGTATCTGAGCTTCATAGCACCTTACACATACATGTTATCAATCTGTTATATTTCCCTGAAAAATACCCCAATGTTTGGTAAATACGTGATTATAAACAATTGCTCCTAACATTGCAGAACATTATTCAAGAGTGATATGAAACATGTACTAATTACTATATACATTAAGAATTTCTGGAGAATAGGATAAATATATCAATTCAGAAATCTTCAGAACATGTATGGCAAGATTATTTCTTCAGCTGTCACATACATGTTCATACCCTCTATGGAAACAAAACTGACAGTTAAGTGACTTGGAAATGGGACTGTTAAAAATGGAAGATTTAACTTCCCTGATAATTAAATTCAGTATATTTCTTTCTACTCTGAGGTAAGGAACAATATGGTTACTGTAGTGAACACAAATCACACATTGAACAGCCTGTATTATAAAGACCCTCACTCTAATTCTAGGGACATGTTGTAATTTTGTTTGGCTGTTTGACAGCTCTTTGAGGACACGTGAAAGAAGCAGAGGAAAATGAAAAAATGTAATCTGTCACCATTTTCTGATATGTATCATTTAGGCTGAGATATCAGCACATGAAACCCAATACCGTTATGTAAATTTTGCCCAATGGGCTTGTGGATTTGATTTTGAATTGCTGAAGAATCATTTAAAAATAGAACACAGTCTAAGGACACTATATTACTAATATTACTATATTACTAATTTACACTTTTTATTTGATATATTATTCTTGATGGTTGTGAAAAAAAACAGAAAAAGAGCTCATCACCAAGCATGATTTTTTTTTACAAGCATGTTGTCTTAGTTTATTTTGCATATTATCATCAATGTAGTGAAACCTTTAAAAAATGCAGTACTGTTTAAAGATAGCTATGTACTCTCTGCTTCACAGCAAATCATCACATGGTGCCTATGAAGAAAATATAACTGGAAATACTATCAAAACTGTTTATTCTACTTCTGATCGGTAAGTACACATTAATAACACCATAGAGTAGCAAAGGACACAGACATTTACATAAGCATTCAAGTCTTCAGACAAAAGAGAGCAGTGGAAGTCACCATCATGAGACAGCTTTTCATACAAAGCTCTCTTTCAGTGAGATCTTGCCATCAAATCATTACCACAGTTCAGCAGCCTAATATTATGTTAGGCTTGTCACAGCTGACATTTTAAAATATCTATGGAAACAAGAGCCAATGCCTTAAGTGACAGAGTTGGCTTTGTGATTCTGTAGGTTTCTAACTCAGGAAGCCGCTTACTCTGCAAAATTTCCTTGGTTTGTGAGAATGGTCTCTGTAATGACCAAATTTATGTACAAATGTGAAGGAATAGGAATAGGAATAGGAATTCACATGATAATGCTGTTGAAAACTATGTTTTCACACCAGTTAAGACATTCCTGAATACAAGCAGGATATTTGCTCAATCTGTAATAACTTACCTCACAGGGAAAAAGAAGTTAAACGTGCCCATTATTTTCAGTTCAGACAATCTGGACAGCCCCACTACTTGGAAATACCTAATCACAAAAACTTTTATCCTTTCCAACATAAGGATAAGGAACTGTGAGGATGATTAAATATTAGCACAGTGGTTTGTCACTCAGAGGAAAGGAGCAAGATCCATTGATTTTGTAATGCTAAAACAACACCAACAGTTGTATCCAGACAAAGTACAGTGATGTCACATAAGAGTGCAAAAAGAGTTGAGAAATTTTTTTTTAAATATTCTTGTCACGAATACCGCATAGGCTGTTCTATACATGTGTTCACTATAATTGCCATGAAGGTGTGAGTTCTGTCTGCAGAGCAGAAAGTCAAAAAAGTTTTCAGGCACTTGTGCAACACAGAGAATTCTGTGAACGAGACTGATCAAATTATGTCTGTCTGAATTCAACTACCAGTTTACTTTTGTGATTAAAACATTAAAATCATTTCCCTCCACTTTATCCCTATTTAGTAGATATGCTCCCAGACATTCAGCAGCTTAATTCAGTTCACCAGAGAAGACCATTCTGCCAAGGTATTTTTGCTACTCAACAATTATGCTCAGCAATTTGCCCATCACAGGAGCATGTGTACAACACCTGTCAACTGGAACGGAGAGAATACACAAATGACATTTTTCCATTAATGGCCATTGTACAGTATACAAATGTCTTTCCCACGCAGTGTCCTAACCTTACCAATTTTCTGCTTGAGATTTCAATGGCAGCTCTTTTTCTGACAGCTGATGTTATATTATATACACAGGAGTATAATTGGAAAAGATATATGTACATACTGCAGGAAGCCCTTGGGCATAGATGCCAAAATGATCTTAGATGCCTTGCAAATTTACTGTCATTCGACTTGCTTCAAGGTAAGAAGATTTCACCTGCTATCAAGAAATACAATTTGATTGTAATACCTGCATTATAGTACACATATAATAAGAGATGATTTAGGCCTTAGGCCTTCTCCACCTGTGAGAATAGGAAGTCTTGAGACTGGAGGAGAAGATTAATGTAGGAAATATTAATCTTTCTGTTTCCCTCTCTTCCCTACAAAATCTCTTCCTTTTTCTTCCTCTCTCTCTCTTCTTCTCCCTGTACTCTCCTTTTTCTTGCCTCTCCTCTCTTGCAACCATAAGCAGGATAAAGGATGCAACTGAATGTATTCTTACAATCCTACATTTATAAGCCTTCAAGTCTGACACAGTGAAATATATCAACTTACACTTGCTTCATATTGTAAAGTTTTATTCAGTTTTTTATGAAGTTTTGTAGATGTTCTTGATCGACATCTAAAACAGTCCTAATTATTAAGAAGTAGGTAATTTTTCCCTATTTCCCTTAAGAATGAAAGCACAAAAGAAATTTCTTTTTTGTTTGTAATTTCAAACCCTAAGCCTCAGCCTAAAATTCACTCTTAAACTTTTCTCAGGGTAAGCCTGGCAGTGCTCAGTCCCATAGTCTGTTTTCTTTTTGCCTCATTTGTCCTATTTCTGCTTGCATCTACACACGGTTTGTTGTTCTAACAAACAATATTCAGCAAAATCACAGCATTAGCATAGATCATATTTCTGCCCAGTCCCGCACAGCTTTTACTTCTGCTTCTGAGAAGTTCTTGTCCCTATTTACTACATTAAAAGTAACACAAATCAGAATACAGCAGTAAGGTTGGATTTCACATGCATGAAGCTGCATGTGCTTTTTGTTTACTGTGGACTTTCTGAGCTCTGGGAGCACCAGAAAGGCACTTTCTTCCATGGCAACTACTATGTAATACGTCCTCAATACTATTACTGCAAGTAAATATACAAGCTCTGGTCTGCTTCCATTCTTTTTAGACAGATCAACCCACAGAAAGAATGGGCCTTTCATTAGTTAGGAGTATTAACATGTTGGTAGTGGCTGAATTATCTGTTAAATATTTATGCTTATTTTTTAAACTATATTTTTTTGTTACCTACTATCAACTGAGGACCCATCTGGCCAAGAATAGTCAGCTTAATTTTTGTATAACTACAAACTTATGAAAGAATTGGCAAAAAAATTAAACAATTGATGTAGGTCTCTGGTCGATGCTTGTAGTTATGTATTTAGCTAAGTTGTGCAATTTCTCATCATTAATATTCATGTAGCTCCTTACAAATACCCTGTATCCATTAGAGATTTGCACATAACTGACAGCATTACACCATCTTCATTTCCTTGTAAAGGTATATATCAAAAGTACAGTAAGTAAATAACCCAAATTGTAGATTTTTTTTCTCTGTGTAAAAATTCTAGCTAATATTGGTGATCAAAGCTTTGAAGACATGGCCATCCTTTTGCTCACTTAAACAAAGAAATATAAAATTAGCGAAGATAGCAGGTTGTTTTAATAGCACCTTAATACTAATGCTGATTTTCACTTACCAGTGGATAAAATATCCAAAGAAACCAGAATTTACTATTCTTTTATTAGATTTAAATAAATAAATAAAATTATCTGGGTATCAAGATCCTAGTTTCTATATCAAATTACCATGCTCCTTGATCCACTGTAGGCTTTCCTTGTGAACTTGGTAAGTCAGCGTCTGTGTTTATCTGTGCATTTTCATATGTGAAACGTGGGCAATGCTTCTCTACCTCAAAGATTAGCTTTTTTGAGACATTTGTGAAAGCAGTGTCCAGATTCTGCAAGAATGAGAGACATAGTTAACTGTTAGGATAAAGTGACATAAAATATTTTTAAATAAGCAGGTTTAGATCCTTTGAGATCTACTCTGAGTTGGATGATTATGTGTGATCATTCTTCCTTTATTCAGTGAAGAAAGAAAAGGATCTCAAAATGGTGATTCATCTTATTTTAGGATAAACCCTAAGCTAAGACAGAGAAAGTAAAAGTACCCTTTGGAAATGCCTGGGGCAAGGACAGGGCTGTTGAGTATAATGAGTACCTATTATAGGTAATATAGTACCTATTATAGGCAATCAGTCGAGACACTGGTATCTGATTTTTAGATATCTAAAAGTGACATAGTCAGATATCTAACTTCCTCTAAAACTACTCTTTCAGAGTTCATTTTTTATATTGCAGTACTAATAGCTCCTATTCTGGTGTGTCGCTTGTTTCCTAAAGGAAAGCGTGCTGGGTATGAGTATTAGGGAAATGCTTAATTTTAATTTTTCTTCATTCTTTGACTTGTGTGTTGAAGTGTGAAGTATGTAAGAGACCTCTGGAAGATCTAAAAGCAGGAGACAGCATTTGGATTTACAAACAGACTGTGCACTGTGAGCCTTGCTATTCCAAAGTCAAAGGTAAGGCACAAGACATATAATACCGAACGTAGGAAAAATCATTTAGTGAACTTCATTCAAATTACTTCAATATATGACAACACAGCTATTCTTTTTGCTCATTTGTGTGTACTTAAACCTTTTCAAAGTATCGAATTCAGTAAGTCTGGGTGCTTAGGGTGATAGCTAACCTCAGGTTCCAGACACAATTATTCTGTATCTGCGAGGCAGATCTTGGTCCCACTGCAAGTTCATTTCTTCAGGTCTCTCTGTAGAGTTGTACCTGTGCAATCAATAGAGACACCTAGAGGGAGGCAATGGCACCTTGCCCTGGAAGTGAGAATAAATTGCTAGGCCATCTGAGAATCAGATTGTTCTATTGAAACGAATAAGCCAGGGTTCAGAGGTATTTTCACCTAGTGGAGTAATTGTGAGCAGTAGAGAGAAGATACAAAATCTATGAAATCATAATGTAAATACTATGCTGTGATTGTGATTCTTACCTTTGTGAGGAGCAAAGTGAGTAAAAAAATGTGCAAGGCCGGGACAAATGAACATTTTGTTTTATTAATTTTTCTAGAAGTTGCTAGATTTTAAGTCTTCTCTCTTCATGGCAATTATTATTTCATAATACTATAAATCAGTACCTCTGTACCAAATTAAGACAAACAGAGATGTAGATGAAATGCTCTTATAAGCTGGTTTTCAACTATGCAATTCTGAGATAAGATCATGTTAACTGAAATTATATTAAAAATTTGTTTTCTTAAAATACTTCGTTATTAACTCATTGCAAAATCTGATGGGAATGGCAGATTTTGCAACTAATCAGATTAGAAAATTAATAAAGCATAGTAAGAGTTATAAAACTGTAGAAAGACATACCAAGGGTCTCTATATTAAGCACAATAAATTGGTATGTTCTATTTCATCAAAAAACAAGATACACAGTCAGACTTCAGTAGATATTCTAAAAAAGTAAAAAAAAAATCTAAAGTTTCCTTGTAGGATATTTAGAGTATACTGCTTTGCTTGGCATCTCTGACCAATCTTTTCTCTCTTGCAGAAAAATGGATCTACTAATTTTGACATACAGAACGCATGATGAAGAAGTTACTATTGTTTAGATAACGCTATTGCCCTTGTTAATTCAAAACACTGGGAAATTATTCATTTTTACTGCTGAGAATTTTCTAAATGAAGTCCTACTGCACGGTTATCAAAGGAATTATTTTAATGAGAATTTAGATGCATTTTCATACACACATTGCAGGAAGCAAAACAAGATATTGGTCAGTATATTTATCAGATCTGTGAAACCACTAAACTGTACGTAAAATCAATGATAATTTATTGAAATTTTCTGAATGTCAGGACATTACTACACATTTGTTTTGAAGGGGCTGTATTCTCTTTTGTGAAAACATATCTCCTCTGACAAAAAGGTCTGTTGGTTTAATATAGCATGAATGGGATTAATCTCATCATGATTAGCAATTTAGAAGTCAGCTATTCAGTTTAAACTACAGTTTTTATGCAGAGGGAAGTGGGTTCATAATGCACCTTCAAGGAGAGACATCAACCTCCAGAGGAAGGTTCTTCCCAAGTAACTTAAATGATAAATTTGAGACAGAACAAATCAACTTTGGAAAATGCATCTCTACTACTGCAGAAGGAATCTAGACAAAAATTGCTAGAGGGTTTTAAGTAGAACTATCTCACTCCATGTTTTTAATTTTGGTAACTATTTTATCACCTTTTTTTAAGAAGTACACACTTAATAGTTGCCATGAAATAATGAAATACATACTTTGCATGGCATTATGTTGTATTTATCTTTCCTACTTTATTAAATAAACTGACTATCTACTTTGGATGGATTCATCTTGCCTAAATTTATACATCTACAGTGGAGATTTCTGTTTCTGAGTCACTTGATCTATTCCGTCTTATACAGAGAAGCGGACATTTGTAGGAAGCAATTCAATTGATCAGATTGCAAACATCTATTTTACTGTGACGTTAACCAGCGTACATCTTACTTCCATGGTTTGCAAAGGAACATGGAATGAACAGCTCAGATTTCTAGACATCTACACTATGTCAGATACATTCCTTCTTTCGAGACTACAGTGAAAGCACTTTTTTTTCCTTTTGGAGAGTGTATGTGTATACAAGTACAGACACTAAAAGAAGAATTCATGCTTTGTTATAATATGTTGACTAAAATAATCAATAGTTCAGTAGCTTACTGGACAGACAAAGGTATTGACTACTAGTCTTTGTCATGAGATGCTTGACGTTATGGTTATTCAGAACTGATTTTTCTGCCTTACATCTCAGTTTAAAAGGACTTCCCGGATGTGACCATGACAGAGTAGAGTGTTTGGAGGCTGCTGGAGCTAGGCAAGAGCTTAAAAGCATGCAAAGTATTAAAGCCACAGATTAATAATAGACTGGTGAGTGGCTATCCCAGTCAAACTCTCTCTCCTTGACTGCACATTTCATAGTGGAGGCAGGAGGTATGGATATCTGTGTAATTTAAACCATTGGGCCTGCAGCTGAGTAAGGCTGTAATCTGTTTTGTCTGGCGTAAAGGATGTTCAGACTGATTATGCAATGGAGACATGAGACAGTAGATATTTTGTTAATTTTATGAATACCTTATGAATTAATGTCAGTAGCTCTAATAAATCTTTAATTATTGATATTTTTCTGGTGTGTGTCTCTTCCTGATGACATATCCTAGTTAAACTATACTCGTTATAACTCCGTGCTTTACCAGGAAACAATGATATTTGCACAATAGGGTGAAAAAAAGTAGTGGCAAAATTTTAATGTCACAAATTTGGTCTTGTTGAGACCAGTTATTGCTAAAGCCCAGTTACAATGGAACATGTTAGACATTCATTTGAGCCAACACATTAGAATCTAGGACTTCCTAGTGTTTGAGGGGATGAGAGATTTTAGTTCACTCCCCTAGAGACCAGGATTATTGATAGAAAATATCTGCTACTTAAATGCTCACTGACAGAGAAGTAGCAATAAGAAACAATAAATAATAATTCTGTGCTCATTAAGTCATCCTCACTGAACAGCCCTGGTAATTTTGCCATGTGTTTTTTTGTTATTTTTTATTATATGTTGTAAGTTGGCTATGAAGAAACACCAGGTTTGCGATTTACCATATAAAATCTGGCATAGCAGTACTCATTAAGAAAAATCATATTAACATCTCAATACCAATGTATCAAAACTTAAATGTTTTTTGTCCTTTTTGCATATCATTAGCCTGTGGTGTTTCATTTCCCTTTGACTAGTCCTTCCATGAAACAATCCAAATGAAGAGTTTGCTGGCAGCTGTTTTAATGAACGTGTTATCTTCAATAATGCATTAAATTAGACTGAAAAGCTGTATTGAGAGATGATGTACTAAATTATGTGGGGGTTTGTGATTCATCAGACCCATTTTTTCAGCATGTAATGGATACTTTATTTTACAAAGCTGGGGCATTGCTCTACGGGGAGGGGAATCAAGCAATCAGAGGAAAGGAGTGAAATAATGCATATAATGCATATTGATGCATTTAGATATGTAGATTGCTTCAAAGCTACTGATATTTACAAGAACAAGGAATGTCATAAGAACATCTTTGCTGTGTTAATATATTCTTTTGTATCCTGTGTAGGTTCTCACAGGATGCTCAGCCTGAGCATCCCTCGTTTTCAGTGCTTGACACAGAGTGACAAACATCTGTAACACTGTCCTCTCATCCTCTTCCTCCTGAAATAAACATCCCTGTCAGTTTGACAAGACGTACTCTCTGTTACTTCACAGAGTCTCCTTAGCTAGGCTTCTAAAGAACATCAAATAGGTCTCGCGTTTATTCTGTAGTTATTCCATAGGTCATCTCTACACCTTCCTTCTTCATGTAGAGATGTGTGTAGTGTTGGGATAGCTTCAGGTGTTCAGTTTATTTACTCACAACAATAAGGTCAGAACTCCGCTACTCTTCTTGCCTTCCTTGATACTTGATATTTTAACATAATACCGTTGTTTAGAATGAAAAGTACCCACTTTCTTGGTTGGTTTTGCTTTCTGATCATACTTGTACATTGCTCATTGTAGCTCCTCTGTTACACCAGGAGGTGGTTTCAGCTTTCAGTCTAGTTGATGCCAGACTAGGCAGGAGAAATGCCTCCTCCTCCTTTTCTTCCTTCTGCTGCACTAAAACACCTCATTTTTCTTCACAGCAGCAGAGACATTCATCATTCCATGAAGACAAAGGATAAAGAGACTTAATACTTAGGTGGATTTGATGTGCTCATGTCTGAAATTGTTGACCAAAATAGCTCTGTTTAGCTGCTTAAACAACTGAGTTCTTAAACTATAAGGTATTTCTTTCTTTGACTTTAAAGGCCTCTTCTTCTGTTTTGTGCTTTGCCTGGTCTGAGCAACTCAGCTCCAATATCCTGCACCAGTAAAACTAGGAGTTACAAAAATTCCTTGCATTTCATGGAGAAGAATCTGCAGATATTTTCAAAATACGTTTGTCACAATCTGCTAAAATCAGACCTTCTCAAACATCTCAATAACTGCCACCTTTTAAAACCATGGAGATGGTGTTCTCCTCTGAACAAATGAACTGGGCCCAGAAAGTGGGAGTGCCAAGCTCTATTTCTCCTCCAACATATCCAAGCAGGTTGTGTAACACAGTGGAACAGCTGGGTGTGTGGAATAAACAAGACGTTCTCAGTAGTCTTTTTGCCACTTTCCCTCCCATAAGGGTGGATCCTTATGGCCCATGTTCCACTGGATAGCCACACTGCTTGCACATTCATTATGTGCTGATTGATAACTCAAGAATGATTGCTGAATAAAAAATACATAGTCCTGGGAGTAAAACCAAATCCTGGAATTTCACCATCTCATCCAAGTGGTCTAATTAATAACTAAAAGCAGTGTGAATGATTAGAAGGGTTGTCTACATTCAGATTTGGCTTGAGTAGGATGGTGAGGGAGTAGAATTTGGGGGGTTTCATCTCAAGACTATTACAAATACATCTTCATATGATGATCTCTTCTAAGCCTTAGTATCTTGTCTTTCCAGCCTCTGAGCCCTTTTAGATAGGAACTCTCTCTTGTTTGTGCAGTGTCCAAAATGGCAGTGGCCTCTGGGTGGTACTACTGCACCTGTATGAATGAACCAAGAAAAATTCAGAGTTTACCTCTCTTTCCAAGCAAGCTGCTTGGAAATGGAGTATTTTTTCGTGAGATTTTTATAACTGTGTCAGTTATAAATTGACAGCTACAGTCTTGTAGGCTGTGCCAGGACTTAAAAGCGACTGGTTTTGTCCTGTTAGAATCAATATCTGAATATAATCATGCCAAAAGCACTTGTCTGAGTCTTGGCATTACTGTGCAGTCATCAGACATCTGTTTAGGGAGCTTAGACAGCTACTGCGGTCAAAACAATTGGCAGCCAACATTTTAAAACTACCTACTCAGGAAAAAAAGAAGACACAATCAATTCTGGAAAGAAAGGACAAACTTTTTCTGGCATTCATTCCACATGTTCAAATACTAAAAGAAGCAGAAAAGGGAGAAGATATTAAGAAAAAGATGGAAGCACTATGCAAGTACGTCAATTAAGGAATTTTAAAATTACTAGTGTTGTTGTAAATAATGGCGTCATTGAAATTAATAGTCAAACTTGACTGTAAGATGAATATTCCAGAAAACATTGGTCTGTCTTCATATCTTGTGATTCTCCCAGGGAGTTTCCACCCATGGAACTTTGAATTACATTATCCCTGTTATGTAGTTCAAATCTTGGAATTAAGAATGAGAATCCAGCTAACCATATTTGTAGCACTGTAATTTCAAATAGCCAAATATTTAAACAATATTTGGGATATCTTCAGAAGTATGTGACTGCTAATGCATTTGAACACTGTTTTTAGCTGTTTTCACAATTTATAATGCATTGACTTTATCCATTTACTCAAGTGACATATGTGAGAGTAACAGTAAAGCCTTTTGTAGCAAAACACCAGTTTTCTCACAGCAAAATTCTGTCTGGGAGCAAGCATACGAGTTTTAACACTACTGACATCTGCAGAAAGCCGAAGGAGGAAATCCGGAAAGGAGCAATATTTTTTCTGCCTCTTCCACTCTGAGAGACATCCCAGATACCGAGTCAGAGGAGGGCACATGCTTTGAGAACTGTGGTTTCTGGGTTTTAATTCGGAGATCACCCAGATCACCCAGACTACCTAAAAACTCCCCTGCCTTCTAATTCAGAATCTCCTCTGGAACATAAATGAAACAGGGAGTGAAGATAGCAGGGCCTTTGCTTCTCATAATGAAATTGGAACAAACACAAGGAACACAAGCCCTGGAAGCATGTCCGACACTGACTGCACACCTCCAGGATGGACAAAAGGGAGCCAGAGGGAGAAAGATTGATAAATCCATCACCACCAGTGATAGATCCATCACTACCCAGACCCAGGAGCTCCAGCATGGCAGGAGGAAGGGCAAGGGGTTTTATGCCAGGCTAGTGATGTTGCAGGAAAGATCTCAAGTACTCTGCAAATCACACAGCTTATGGAAAAGAGGGTCTAGAAAAAAAAGGTTGGCCTTGGTTTTCTAATTGTACCTAAATTATCCTCTAGGTATCTTTGCCATTTTACTGTATCTTTTGTGATTGAGTGGGTTATAGATAGTGCAAGGACAAGTTTTTACATGCTTTTTTTTCTGATCTTATCTGACAGTAAAAAATAAGTGATAAAAATAAATTACATGGGCTTTTCTGGATATTCAGCAAAGATTCTTGCTCGACGAAACTGAACCTGGATGAAAGTTCAGGTACTTATTTTTTTAAACCATTCCCTATCTGAAAATCTAACACACCCACTTTGACGCAAGGAAAGCCTTTCAAGCAACTGGAAATTTTCCATGCTCTTTTGACATGGTGCCGCTCAGATGTGCCTTCTCAAACACATTTACTGCTGGACTGAGAGGTTTTTGTATTATTTAATTCTCCCTACATATATCACATAACCAATGCTAAGCATATTGCTGTTTATTTTTTTAAGATGATAACTTCTAAGCCACTTTGCAGCATCATAAAGCCTGAAGTCTGTTGGCCTATACTTACTAACATTTTGCAAACTGTAAGAATCACTTATGTATCCACATAATGGACCTGCTAACATGGATAGTAATTTTTTTTTCACTTTTTTTGCAAAGTTCATGAATTTCTTGAATCTCTTTCCTCAACTATATGCAAATAGACAAAAATAAAGATGACAGAAGATGAATAAAAGAAAAAAAAGAAAAAAAATCATAACCAGGATTAGTTGAACCCTTCGGTATACTCCTGTCATCAGGAAATAAGGCATTTTTCCTCAATTAACTGCCACTGCTCCCTGAAGATAAGTCAAGCTGAAAACCGGCAGAAGGTGTGCCATGGATTTTTAGCCTCCTGGAGAAAAGCTGTATTTCTGTCATTGTGATCTTCAGCACTTCACACTCAAACAGCCTTTCAAAAACTTTGCTCTTACATTATCAGCTCATTTATTAACAACCTTGAACATCACATCTCCCCCTCAACCTTCTCTTTCTTATTCATCAGTGGTAAACCAAATTATACTCTCCAATAAACTTGCACACTGGAGACAATGTAAATATTCAAACTTCTTTGAAAGTCTAATTAATCTTTGTTATCAATGAAGACTCATTAGAAAGAAACCCATCCTGATTTGCAAGATTCAGGCTGATGCTTTCAGTTTATAATAAACGGAAGGGATGGGAAGGGGGGTGTTAAAGAGGAGGGGTATAAAGCATTTGAAAGTCAGAGTGATTTGATAACAATCAAATAACAACCCCTTGAACAGGAGCTGTCATGGATAATTCTGTCTAGATGGATCTACAAACTAGCAGACCCTAAGCTTAATTCACAGACAGTATCTTTGGATACCATAAGCACTGGTTTTCTGGAGCAATTTGAGGTCACTGAAATGATGCAATTTTGGATTTGTTCCTACAGTAAACACATTCTAATGGTGATTACAACGTACTTCAATTTAATATTAATTAAATAAGGAAAAGGCCCGAAGGAATCATGGTAGTTCAGAGAAGGAAACAATATAAAAAAAGAGAAAGTCAATTAGCATGAAATTAGCAACAGCTAGGAAGTCAAAATGTTTGCAAGAGGCATTGAGAATGAAGAAACCATGCTGTAACTTCCAGAAAATATTTAATTGCTCAAATAATGCAGAGTAAATGTATAAATTTAACAATAACAAATTACAAGGTCTAGGTAGTATCCATGCAAAAACTCCACAGCAGCTCAAGTGTGACATTGTTGAAGTTCTCACAAACATTTACCCTACTGTTCAAAGCAGGCTTGGTGCCAAACAAACAGGAGGCATCAGCTGGGACACCAGCCTTGAAAAAAACACGAAAACTGCTCTGGGAAACTACATTTCAGTTAGTCTCATTTATTTTATCAAGCCAATTTGTACAAATTAGAATAAATAACAGAATACAGAAGCATGTGGATATGTATGCTATATTGGAGGAGAGTCCGCACAGATTTTTTAAAGCAGGGCATGCTCATGAATATATAAGTGTTTCTGAAGAAGCCAATATGCTTTTGGTTAAGCTGATGTCTTTAACTGAGAACATTTGGCTTTATAAGAAAACTTGGAGTGAGAATAGAAAGAAAACAATGGGTTAGAAAATTCCGTTTTTGTTATAGAGCGAGACAGGAAACATTGGGAGGTCTGGCCCGACTTCTGTGAGGATAAGGCTATATAAATTAGGGCTTGTCAGCTGGGAAGAGAAGTATCTGAGTTTTATATAGTCATGAATGACAAAGAGAAGCTGAATAGAGAATGATTAATCATTCTGTCTTTCTCAGAAAACCAGAACTAAGGGACACCCAATCAAATTACTAAGCAGTAGATTTAAAGTAGATAATAAGAAGTAGTTTTTCTAACAATACATTATTAAATTGCAGCTCTAATTGCCACAGGGTGTTGTAAAGCCCTCATGTTGAAATGGTTTAAAAATGGGTCTCAGCAAATGGAATATTATTACACATTGGTCGCTATCAAAATTAAGTGATCCAGATGTCCTGATTCAATGACTTCTGAAAGACAGAAAATATCCCTCAATATTTTTCTTGTTTCTGAGATATCTTCCTTACAAAGCTACTATCAGCCCTCACTAAAGGCAGAAGACTGGAAAGGGTGGACTTCTGCTGGCATGACAGTGGCTCTATTTTTATAAAACTACTTTCACAGTCATTTTTCAGACTGGAACTGCACTTTAAAATAATCTCACGAGACTTGGAGTTTACTGTCCGCGCTCTGACCTTATTGTTACACGTCTTTTGTATAGCCCAGACTGGATTACTGCAATTAATTCTTTACTGGCTTGCCTGAAAGGCAGATCCAGCCTGCAGCTATTGCAGCATAAAGCAACAAGCTTATTACCAGAAAAGAGCAGATGGGATTTGCGGACTTCCTGTTTCTTTGTTCTCTGCATTGGCAGCCTATTAGTAACTACACTGATTCAGAAATTCCTACTACAGGATACCGTGTAAGTAGCATCCTATCGTAGATTTCTATTGATTTAGGGCATATCACTTCTCAAGTCCAGGAGTAACAGGTTTCATGGGCACATTAGGATGTTTGGGGTTGGTGTTAAATACATTTTATCAATGTCTTAAAAAAAGAATGGAACCATCAAGTCTTCAGTGTGGTTTGTAAAATGCTGAGGAAGTTCTGGGTTGATCAAACTCATCAGCTATTGCTGGGATACTGAATGGAATTCACTAACAATTTATTATTAATGTCAATATTGGGAAGAGAATAATTTATGTTCAAAAACCCAAACAATTAGGGTAACTATTTAAATGACTAAGATGTTCAAATCATCTTTGCAGTATTCAAACAGATCAGCCTGAAAACCATAGCACAGTGTGTTCATCAACATACATTCTACCTGCCAGCACCTCTGTGTGAAGCTATGTTATTAGTGCAATTACGTGTTACCGAAATTACAAGTACACTTAAAATAAAGCAACAAATACAACACAGTGAAATGCATTTTCACCCTTTACTAAATCCCTTGCACAGGAAATGCCTGGAAAAAAACCAGGATCTCTCACACTGACCGTGAGCACGGTAGTCGAAGTATGCACAACTTCATGGTGGAAATCAGGCTTAAAGCAGTCCCAGTCAAAGAAGAGCCAAGCTCTGGGCCATTTTCTTGGGGATGAGATGTCCATGATCAATTCATCTGTCTGGAAAAGCATTTGTAACCATGCTAGGGCACAACACCGAGTCCTAAGCTTTTACTCTTTGGCAACTGAGTTCTGAAATGAATGCCTGCATGCAACATTTGTGTAGGTGGCACAAACAGTAGAGGGCATGTGGAAATTTGCAAATACCTGTACTCATAACTGAGGACAAGCGTTCCCATGATGACTCTTAAGATCTTGTGCTTTGATGCTACATGCTCTACTGTGTCTTCAAATGATGTACCTCCAAAATGGAGTCTGCATCAAGATATTTTTAATGATGCAATATCCAGACTACACTGTCATAGTCCTGTTCTGACAACTGAAAACATCAGATACCCATTTACTCGGTTCTTTTGCTGGTCCACTAAATGACTGCATCCCTGGTTAAAAAAAAATTAAAAAATTTAATTCCTCCACTTTAAATATCTTTTGAGTATTTCGCAGAATTATCAAGGTTGGAAGAGACCTTCAAGATCATCTAGTTCAACCATCAACCTGGCACCACTATAATCACCCTAAACCATATCCCCAACTGCCACATCCAGACACCTCTTGAATGATTCCAGAGACACTGACTCCATCACCTACGTGGGCAACTTATTTCAACGCCCAGCTACTCTTACAGTGGAAAAAATTCTAATATATAACTGAACCTCCACTACCTCGTTGCATCCTCCAGCACTGATATTATCATAAACTTCTTCTTGGCTTTTTTTTTTCATTGTATACTAGTGATGTATAATAAACTCAGTATTACATATGCTGCCAATTCATCTTTTTATATAATTTTGTAATCCTACTGGATTATGACTGCACTTCTAAGAATCAAGGCTAGTACCACTATTAGGGATAACAAACTGAGAGATACGCGTTTTGCCAGAGACTCAACCTGTAGAAGCTCCATTCTCCTTTTACTTGTGGGAATAAAGATTACAGCCATCTGTAGTAGCGAAAACTAGATTCTGTTGCTCACTATAATAAAACATGGCAGAATTGGGGCCAGAGTTTTTGCACTCTCAACATTTATCTCCTTTTTTCTTCCAAAGGGACAGAGAAGACACAAACAAAGTTTTGGATTAAGTGCTATCTGGTTGCAAAGTAGTACACTGGGAGCTGTATTTACTCTCTTCACTGATAGAAGTTACATGATGTGGAAGTCAATGCTTTGTGCTCCACTCTAGCTTCCTTTCTAGCCATTCTTACAGGACTGGTTGTTATTATTTATACTGCAAAAGTGCTTAAAAGACTGACAAACAACAGTGCTGTTGTCCTGTGCACATGCAGAAGAAAGTTTCCAGATTATAAACAAAAGAGACGAAATTGTGACAGGCTGGATGATTTCAAAGCTGACTTATGTCCTGAACAGAGAATTAATGTCTGTTCTGCCTTACACCAGAAACTTGAGACAGCAACAAAGCAGGGTGAAGGCAGTGGCTGATAGTGCTACTGCTTTGCCTAAAGCTGATGCTCAAGAATTGGGTAGTGATTGACCAATAGCTATTATTAGTGAGTAGCTGAGCAACTTAGACTCACAGAATCATTTAGGCTGGCAAAGACATCTAAGATCACTAAGTCTGTTAATCCAGCACTGCCAACTCCTCGCTAAACCATTCCCAAGTGCCACATCTACACATCTTTTAAATACTTGCAGGATGGTGACTCAACCACTTCCCTGGGCAGCCTGTTCTAATGTTTGATGACACTTTTGGTGAAGAAATATTTTATATGATGTAATCTAGACCTGCCCTGACTTCATGCAGATTTGTTCCTGAGTTCATTTCAGAGCCGTAGGAGACTTAGGACTGTGACTTACAAGATTGGCCCCTATAGCTGTAGCCAGAGGAAATGAACTGAACGAGGGTTGTGGGATGCCTGAGCCGTGTCTTGGGCAACATCGAATCTCTGCGCACCTCCTGGTGACAGGAAGGGACACACGCAATGGCTTCTTACAGTGCTGGGCAATGAAAGACTACAAAAACACTACCGTGAGACAACATTACTCATGTCCCTCAAAGATTCGCAAGCTACAAGCCCACCTATGTATCTGGATTGCGTTAAGGAAGACATTTCAATACGAGGGCGTCTTTCACCTCAGAGGTTCTCCTATACATAACCAATATATAGTTACGTAGTTTTCTGCAATGCTCGGTTCAGTCTTTGCTTCACCACCAACGCAACTTCAAAAACGGGTCGCTCTCCTCGTTTTGCGCCAAAACTCCCAGAATCAGCATGTTTCAAACCTACAAACGGCGGCTTTTGGCTGAATTAGCTCCTTTCAATCCCAACAAAGCCTCTATTTGTGATTCCCATTCCCCTCACACTCTCAATCTGCATAATTACAACCCTGACACCACCAGGCTCTAATTACACGGCTCACGAGAGGCGCGGCGCCCTGGGCCGGATCCAGCCCGCGGGCGGGGCGGGACGCGGTGGGGTGCAGTGGGGGGAAGGCACTTTTGTTTAAACACCCGGGGCTCCCCTCGGAGCTGGCCCCCGCCGCCCTTCCCCGGGGCTGGATGGCGGGGGCGCCGGGCGGCTCTTTGTTCCTGCCGAGTGCGTGTGCGCGGCGCTCGGGCTGCCGGAGTGGGAGGGGATCCCGCCCTCGCCGCCGTTAACGGGAGGCGCAGGAGCGGCGGCGGAGCGGGGCCGGGCGGGCGGCACAGCGGCACAGGGCCGAGCCCCGGCGCTGCGAGCAGCGCTCCCCGGCGCTCCCGCCTCCCCCGAGGGCCGGGCGCTGCCCTCCGGCGGCGCGGCGGAACAGGTGCCGGCGGCGGCAGCGGGAGGGCAGGATGGAGGCTGCCTTGCTGAAGCCCGCGATGATGGCGGAGGTGAAGGGGAGCGGCGCCGGCTCTGCCGTCAGCGCCGAGCTGGAGGTGAAGAAGCTGCAGGAGCTGGTGCGGAAGCTGGAGAAGCAGAACGAGCAGCTCCGGAGCCGCGCCGCCGCCGCCGC